>BMAO01004633.1:0-97188 GCA_019973975.1 Trichonephila clavata
AGTCACATACACCTAATTTAGATTCCGCTGGGTTTATTTTCGACTTAATAATTTTCCTTACATCGTCAGAAGAGCAATTATCTGAGTCTACAACTAGACAATAATCGAAAGACTTTTCCTTTTCTTTTGGAGCAACAGATGGCGCCACGACACTGGCGTAACTTGGCTTTTGGCGTAATTTGGGTTGCAATGGCTTCCTTCAAGCTTTGTTTACATGCTTCTAAAAAATTAGCTGCCTTTACTCTTTCAAAATTCTTATAAATAGAGCATTTCAACTCACCCAAGGCTTGCCTGGCCTCTTCACGCACCTGGTGGTTCATATTACATTTTTGACAGAAGCGCAGATTCGATAATCGAGCAATGTTTTTGAAGAGCATCAAAAAATACGTCATCCTCCATCGCCGCCATTTTGGCCACCAATATGTATATTGGCCTTGCTTTATAATGATGGGAAGACTAATTCTCGCTTCACAGTATTGTGCATCTGTAAATCGAACAACAGCAACAAAAAAGATGGTACTAAAAAAGAAGTACTTGTTCAAAGGCTGTCGCTATATATAACGATATCAAGGGAGGGGTTTATCGCTTCGATCAAAGAACAGAAAGATACTACACAAGAAGATCTGTAAAATGATGGCATCGTATCTTTCAATTTCTTATTGACCGTGCCATCATAAATAGTTTCATACTGTGGCAAATGAACAATAGAAACAAAAGTTTAGACAAGCTAACTTTCCGTATAGCATTAGCTCGTCAGCTAATAGACGGATATTCCTCAAGAAAACGGGAAGGACGTCCTACTAACTTCTAAGCAAAGAAGTGTGTAGTTCTGGATGATGTGCGCTTAGCCAGTGTGGGAAGTCATATGCCAAAGGTAGATTCCAACTATATATGATGAAGGAAATGTAGCAGAAAGGGCAAAAAAAAGAGGACCCGCTACATGTGTGCAGAATGTCATATCCCCTTGTGCATTGCAATATGCTTTTCATCTTTACATGGCAAATAATCCCCATTAAATTTAATTTTCTTTATGACGGTGAATGGTATCTTGGGAAGTATTCTTCTCCTAAAATTTAAATATAAATATAAAATTTGGTGAAATAAAATATATTTCCTTAAATGCTATTGTTTAATATATATTGTTAATAAAACATAAAAAACTGCGAGAAATTCGAAAGAGAAATAAAAGGCACACGATAGGGTTATGATAATTACGCCCCTTCACTATTATAATAAGCAGTTCTTACCCTCTCGTAGTCTGAGGGGGTGTTGTCCAGAGACTCTAGGGCGCTGGATTTTCCTCGGTTCCTCCTCTGCTGTCGTCTGAGAGCAAGAACGCGAATGTCCACCTCCCCATCACTCATCTTCGATGACCATCCACATCTTCGGATGATTCAGGCCACTCGAACGACCCTGTCGAAAGGAAAATTATAATAAAAATTAAAATTATACATTTTTGAAATGTATAATTTAGAATTGGAATGACATATTTTACAAAAACAAAGTGTAGAAATTTTAACAAAAACACCGTTTTATTGAAGTTAACTTCTTCTGGCACGGTAGGGAAAAATTTTCGTTACGCGATGATGTAAGGTAGGGATATATTTTTTCCATTTCGGCGGAGCGAATTTCTGACTTTTTCGACGATTTTAAAACAGCCATCTAATTTTTACTTTGAAAATCAGACAAAAAATAACATCAGAATCGGAAAGATCATTTGTTTCGCCACGATACGGTATAATTTTTTTACAAAAAAATATTTTCTATTTTTTACGATTTTTTCTAAAATAAGTCAAAATTGATGCGTTTTTACGAATTTCTAATTTGCGTTTCTAAATCGCTGCGTATGAATTTATTTTCGTGTTGTTAAAACGATATTCTACACTAAATAAGTTCATGCTTTTTTCATTTAGAGCCAGTCATTTAAAAAATAAAATGCCAAAAACTTTTTTTTACGATTTTTATAAAAAAAACTCAGAATTGTAATTAAACATTTAATAACTTCGTCATTTATAAAGATAATCGCACAAAACTTTTTTTTCCGTGCGTAGGCATTTGTTATTCGTAATCAATGTGAAGATTGAAGAAATTGCTTAAAAATTACGGATTTGTGTGGGGGAAAAAAGTTTTTGTGTTTTTTGTCTAAAACACTTTTTACGAGAATTGTGTGTGTGTGATTAAAACAATATTTCTATAAATGTACACAATAAAGTTTTTTTTAGTATTATGTATTGAAAATGAAAATTTTGCTTATACTTACACCTTTTCCATATTAATTATTTTTTTAAATATAGTCTTAAGTAAAAGTGATAGTAGTAAAAATTTGTTAATTATACATATATATATATAGGATTACTGTAAAATAAAACTTAATTATACAATTCATTACAAGTAAGCCAAAGAAAGTTAACTTCTACTGCGTGTTCACACTGATACACGCAGGTTTTTTTTTTATTTCAATTGATATAGCTCTGAAAATACTGTGAATTTTTAAAAACTTTTCGTTCATATTTCGTAGAAAATATATACAAATAAATCAGATGAAACCATATAAATCAGGGAAGGTTAGCATATCGATCGTGAAGTCATTTTTGGTAGATAACGAAGCTAAATTTTAAATCAGAACACCGAATAGACTGTATAGTAAAATAAATTTTTTTCGCAATATCTACAACAACAAGTCGATCGTGACATATTTAAATAGGTTAAATATGATCTACTATACAAAAAAGTTAGCCATCTCTTGATATACATAGTCAAATAAATAACTTTAAAGTTTAAGGGGTAAGCTGTAAAAATAAAAATGGCATTTAAATCAAATATTTAGGATTTTGAACTGATCCATTGTCTAACGTATTTTCCAGTCATCATCAATACATTTTTTAGAAATCACGAGAGCCACGACGGAAGTATTTTAAATCCAAAGTTTTCGTTTCCAAATCATTAATCACAAATCGCGCACGCAATTATATTGTTGTTTGATAAACGGAATGGACTAAAGCATGAAAAAACAATTGTATACATAAACGAGAACATATAAATCAAGACGGGAAGAACGGTATTTATTTTAATGTTTAGTTATAGTTTTATATATGAGGGCTATTTTTAAAATAACCTCCAAATCGCGCAGAGGGGAAAAAAACTAGGACAGTGTAGGAAAAAGATTTATTTACATATCAAAAGTACAACTCTATTCTATTTTTCAACATAGTCTCCCCCATTATTCAAGCACTTGTCGTGGCGTTTAACCAATTTACCAATTCATTCTGTATAAAAAGCGATCGCCTGCGATTTAAACCAATGTGTCACGGCGTTTTTAAGTTCCTCTTCGTCAGCGAAATGCTGTCCCCCAAGTCTCTTCTTCATTGCAGTGATTAGATGGTAATCGGATGAGATCAGCACTCACTACAGACAGCGTTCCACTTCGTAATTCTTCATGGATGTTTCTTCTTCCGTCCTTGAAAAAGCGTATCCATTGACGCACTACACCTTCCCTCAAAATGTTTGGCCCGTATACGACACACAATTCACGATAGATATACGCTGCTGACAGGTTTTGGGGCCCACAAAATCCTTATCATTCCTCCCACCTCTCATTTCGCGGGATTTTCTATGGCGGCACACATTTTGTCACGTTATAACTAGCCAACTCTTGGCCCTACGACACTCTCATTCGGCGACTGGAAGCTTACTGAATTAGAGATTGCTCGTGCATTCGATTGAGGGCGCTCCGAACCATACTTCCAGCGCCACGGCCAAACGACGGTTAGTTTCCGAATTGCCCTCATGTAATACAGATAAAGTGGGAAGTCAAATATAGTTAATCTGCAGATTGATACGGCAGATCAATTTTGGAAATATTTAATTAACAGTCAGAATTTGAGTTAAATTATTTTTTATTAAAAACTAATAAAAATGTCTGACTGATTGATCATTTTTTTCATCGTGCCTTTAAGGGCTATTGGTGACGTTCCTAAAAATTTTGAAGCGCGATTAAGTGACGAGGTCGGCACATGAGAGCTGGCATTTCTCTCCCAAACTTCCACAACAATATGACTTTGAACTCAACAGATTTAAACTCCATCACACGTCAGTGCTATTATTGTTTTATGAGAAAAATAAACCTTATAAATTTTATCCTTTATACATATACGGAGTGTCCCAAAATTTAACGATAAGTGAGCACGAGGTGAAAGGTGGGGTCATATTTGTTCTGGGAAAAATAATAAAGAAAAATCCCAAGTACTCGGATAAGAGAGGACGAGCACATTTTTGAAAATGTGAAGGAGTAAGATACCCTCCATCACATCATAAGCTACTGTGACCACAAATTTCACAATTTTACGAAGATTTTTTTCTCTAATGTCATTTTACATAGCCATACTATTAATCACAGTCACAAGTCGGACAAAAAGATTTGCTGTTTTAATTAAAATTAATGTATTTTGTGTGAGTCAGGGTTTAAGAAAAAGATGTCATCTAACGTTGACTTTACATAAAAAGAAAACTATTACTCACAACCCCAGGCAAGTTTCTCAAGAGTTGGCCTATTTAGTTAAGATTCCAAAATGATACAACACTCGTTCTTTTCTGTGCATAACAATCATAGAGAATTTTTTTATTGCAGAAGCATATTAGTTTTAAAACACTCCTGTTGATATCTTCCATCACATCATTAGGTACTGTGTCCTTCAAATGCTACAATTTTACAGTAATCGTTTCAGTAACGTGATCTTTCATATATATAACCGTACTATTCATCACAATTACAAATGGAGCAAAAAACTTTGATGGTTTGGTTAAAATTGAAGTAGTTTGAGAAAATGATGCCACCTAACTTTGACACTTCATGGAAAGAAAAATATTACATGAGCAAGTTATTTAAAAAGATGACCTATTTAGTGACAATCCCAAAATGGTATAACACTTGCTACATTTCTATCTATAACAATCATTGCCATTTTGTTTTCTTTTATAAAATGACTTCATTTTAAAAACCTGAATTTTTTAAGTATGTAAGTAGAATTGAGCAATGAACTTGAAATTAAAACGTAAAAAAAAAATGTAACATTTTGATGAATTAAAAGTTCGAAATGTAAACTTTCTACGCGAATGCAGGCTATGCACCTTTTTAAAAGTGACCGCTTGATGATTCGGGAGTAATTAGCTAAGTTTATTTCCTCCATTTTTTCAATAACCTTTTGCCGCAGTTCGGTTACTTTTTCGATCGGTTTAGAATAAACTTTTTTCATGCAGCCCCAGTTAATGAAATCGACGAGATTTAAATCAGGTGAACGATCTAGCCATGAATTTGAACCATGACGTCCAGTCCACCTTATGGGATATTCCATGTCCAAATACACCCGTAAAAGACACATAATACGCTGAGTATCCATCTTGTTGGAACCGCATGCCCCTATTGATGTTGAGTGGCGCCTCTTCCAGCAAGCCCTGCGTATAGTTTCGAAGAAAATTCCAGTATTCGGCTCCATTTAAACTTTTGGGCAACTCAAGTGATTCAATAATTTTTCCGTTTAATATTCCGGAACACATGTTGATTTAACATTGAAATTGGGACCGGTCTTTCCGAATCAAATGCGGATTTTCATATGCCACCTATGTAAGTTACGTAAGTTTAATATCCATTCCTTTATTATATATAGAAATGTGGATTCTTCAGCCCACAATATTTTGTTCAGGAATTTTGGATCTTCACTATTTTTCGCCTACATTTTTCTGCAAAACTTGAGCCTCGGAGCGTAGTCACGAAGTAGATGACCCTGTACTCGTTGCACATGATATGAATGAAATTAGTGTATTTTTAATACATATTGAGCTATACTGTTCGGTACTCTCGTAGTTCTTTCAATCGATTGTACTGCAGTAGTGAGATAGTTTTCCATTTCATCCAAAATGATGTCATCGTCGTATTTCTGAGGTCTCCCATTGGACGTATGAACACTAGATAGTGGTTCTAGGGAGAATGCATTGCGAAGGGTGAGGAATACCCGGTAATCTGGATGATTTTTTAAAATCTCGGTTTTTTAGAATAAAGTCATTTTGTAAAAGAAAACAAAATGGCAATTATTGTTATTTATAGAAATGTAGGAACTATTGTGCCATTTTGGAATTGTCACTAAACAAGTCATTTTTAAATAACGTGTTTAGAGTGGTATGTAATATTTTTTTCTTTTTGTGAAGCTTCATAGGTGAATTCATTTTCTCAAACTGGCTCAAACTACTTCAATTTTAACTAAACAAAATCAAAGTTTTTTGCTGCATTTGTGTAAAAGATTAATAATACTGTTACGAAATAATCATGTAAATGAAAAAAAAAAATACTGTAAAATTGGGGCATTTGTGGACACAATACCTAATGATGCGATGAAAGGTATCAACAGGTGTGTTTTTAAAATGAAGATGCATTGCAACTAAAAACATTTTCTGTGATTGTTAAGCATAAAAAAGAACGAGTGTTGTACCATTTTGGAATCTTAACTAAACGGGCCAACTTTTGAGAAATTGTATTGAGATTGTGTGCCATAATTGTCTTTTTATGGATAGTCAACTTTAGGTGACATCTTCTTCTCAAATCCTCAAATATCAAAGATTTTTGTTCGACTTGTGACTGTGTAATAGTACGGCTATGTAAGATGGCGTTAGAGAAAGAATCTTTATCAAATTTTGAAATTTGTGATCACAACAGCTAATGATGTGATGAAGGGTGTCAATTTTCCGCATTTTCAAAGATTTTCTCGTCCTCACTTAACCAAGCACTAGGGAATTTTTTTATTATTTTTTCCAGAACAGATATGAACCCACTTATCACTTCGTGCCCACTTATCGTTAAGTTTCAGGACGCTCTGTATATGTATAAAGGATAAAAAAAAAGGATATAGTGTTCAAAATTTAAGCAACTTCTCAGATTGTGCTGCAATTTCGAAAAAAAATCAATTGGGTGACATGAGTTTCACACTACAGAAGCACAATGTAGCAATTATGCAAAGTAACTAAAAAATGAAAGTTCAGTAGCTAAAAAAGGAATCGTTCGCATACATTTTGGAACAAGGCAGAAAAAGGCTTCATTGATAGAAGGGTGTTTGTAAAAAAATATTGTCTGTCTATGAGGAAGAGCAACAAACCCAAGTCCCTTAATAGGAGATATGACCTCCCCTAACAGCAATGGTTGCATGACACCGTCTGTTCCTACTCAATACCAAATTGTCCAGAAATTCTTGATGTAAGATTTGACGATCATCATGGATAATCTCTTTCAGTTGTCTGTTGTTCACCGGAGCATACGATCTTGCTGCCAGGCGTCTCTTTAAGGCGTCCATACATCTTTGATGGGAATTAATTCAGGAGAGCATGCTAGCCAATCCATTCACCATACAGTAGAACGTCGTTTATCCGAATCAATTGGGACCGGACACCATTCGGATACGCGATTGTTCGAATAACCGAAAACCGAATGCGATCCTTGCTGTATATGAAACCGGACACTATACGAATATTGAAAATCATCACATGCGGGAAACGTGCTTGAAGAAAAAGCAAAATAGGTGCAAAATGTCGCAATTTTACCTTTATTGTGGAACATTATCCCTTATTTTTCGCTGTACCATTGTACACATTCGTTTTTTCGCTGCCATGTCTCTGATTTTCTTGAGCAGTGGTATTTGAGTAGGACAGCACTCTGATTGTTGTTCGTACCACTCCATAGCTGTCTCTAACGCAGAAAAAGGCGTCAGCATTTGATGGACCCTTGCTACTTTCGTTGTTGTTGTTGTCCTCTATGTTCAAGGCGTTGCGCTTCCGTTTTGAATTCGAAGACATAGCAGTTCACAAGTCAACAAAAGAGCATGTATGTACCCCTCACTTGGAAACAAACTGACCTAATATTCCACGCATGTGTTTACCAAATCACACAACTGAAATTCCCCAAATATCCCTCACCTTGTGTTTTCCCGTCCCTTTTGGCCTCACGCGAAACAACTATTGAGCACCGTACTGTTCGAAAACGTATCCGGACTCTGGTCCGGATATTTGATGCTCCGGATAATAAACGTTCGCATAAACGACGTTCTACTGTATATCCAAACTTTCTGGAAACTTTTCAACAGCAGAGGTCTTGGGTGGACGTGTATTATTGTCCACACAAAAATCTGAGCCAATGGCACCGCGGAACAGTCACACGTGTGGGAGGATCATTTCATGGCGCATAAACGATTTCCTGTAATTGAACCACTGTAGAAAGTATGGAGCTCCATTTGTCCATTCACAGCATAACATCTCCTCTCACAATCAATCACTCTATGATCCTCCTCAAAAAGTTTCTTTTCTTGATATCAGTGGAACGAAACCTCGTCCCTGACTTCCTCCATATTAACTGGCATTGAGAATCATTGTTCAAACTGAAACGATTCTTTTCAGTAAACAGAACGTGACTCCATTGATGAGAAGTTCAATCTTTGTGTTCTTGACACCACTGTAAACGGTGCCACCGGTGAGCTGCTGTTAATCGTATACAGTGCTCAAAATGATGGGAAACATTTAACCATGATATTTGTCATCCGTTTGTAGTACGCAACTGCTGAGTAATGTTTCCTGGTGTCTGGTTTTGATATCTTTTAACCCGCAGAACAATACATCGTCCATCACTTGCCTCGGCTTACCACGGTGCTGTGAATCATTTATTTTTCAATCATTTATTCACCAATAGAAAAGACACTCTTGTGAACAATGCCCACTGTCGGGTCCCTTCGCACATGTGGATCATGAATATTTGAATGAAAAGGAATGTCGGGCAGTTGTGACAAAGACATACTCTGGAGGGTATCCTCAGTGTAAAGGTGTCAGGACGGTTTATAGCCCCTTCAGATGGTATACTAGGTACGGTGACGAAGTGGTTTCAGACACCTCAGCCTATTGTCACCAGGCAGTAATGGAGTTGGGACTGTAGATACATCAGTTTTTTTCTTCTTTGACTCTCGATAGAGGTTGCGGGTGTAGCCGCACCTGAACAACCAAGGGAGATGAACTACAAGGACCTTTGAAAGATGGAATACCGGAGTCTGCCGAAGCAACCGCTTGAGTAAAGAGACTTTGGACCATACACGCGAAAGGGGTTGCGGGGGCAGCCGCACTTGGGAGCTGATCATTTCAAGATCTTTAGACCTTAAATGGGACTAGATTTTTTCTCCAGTGAAAGGCTGTGAAGAACAAAAAGTTGCTACTGAATTTAATGTCATGTTTAATTAATTTGGGGGAAAATGCCCTTTGGCAAAAGGCTGTGTGAGCCCCCACACTACCCAGTAAGGAATCTTATTGGCTCACGTCGTTACAAAAGTAACAAATATCTAGAAAGAATTCTTAGAATTAAGTAAGTTACGGCTAAAAGTAAGCGTAAATGGTGTATTTTTTCCTTTATCCCCAACTTAATTTTTCTTTAAGCACTATAAATAAAAAGTGTCACCCCTCCGGTATATTCGTTAGTGACACTGACTGCTGTGCCATAGGGCCTGGGTTCGAATCCCGAAAAAGGCATGGATGTTTATAAATGTACAGTACATTTGCGGCAGAAGGGTACTCTAAATAGCCGTCGAGTCGCAAGTCTTCTAGTGAGGTTGATGGAAGGGGAAGAGAGGTAGGAGGCACCTGCCCTCCAAGATGTTCTCCCTCTAAATTGGGGTGGAACCGTGCTAAATTGTACTGTCACCATGCATGGAGCTCAAGGCTATGGCTAACGACAGGTGTACATCTCTAGATGATGAATTTCGTGGGTCTGGATCTGACGGAGTCAAGATCAGGTGGCATAATTAACAACAACATAAATAAATAAAAAGTATTCCACCAACAACAAAACTTATGATTAATTTTATTGCCCCTGTTATTTGAAACATGTGCTGAAATTTTATGCTACCTCTATTAGTTTCTGAGATATCATATTAAAGGTGGAGAATTTTTTGAAAAATACGCTTTTAGAAAATTGAAATTAAAGATTTACATCCTGTTCGGTTTCCGTTCCGACAAAGCATTTTATAATAACTATACCTATTTTTTCCAAAGATTTTTTTAAAAAAATAAGAATTGTTTTGAAAAGAGAAAAATTTAAACACTACAAGAAAAGTAAAAGATAAATAAACAAATAAAAAATCACCAATATGGTTGAAACTCCGGAAGGGGAGAAAGTAACTCAAGGAGTGATCTCCAGGTATAAAAATTCCTCAAAAACTTAGGGTGTCCTGGAGCATTTTCCATCAATAATGCTCTTAAATTGTAAATTATTATTTTTTAACATTACTTAACTTGTGGAGATATCGACCTATTCGGCACCCCTCTCTCAACGTCTTGCCTACCTAAAGGTGTGGGGGGAAACAAAGCATCACCAGCAACTTCCATAATAACAATTAGTTTTATTTCTCTTCAAACACACTTAAACAATCACAAGTGAAACTACAAAAGGAAACCTAGGAGTGATATATAAAGCGATCTATCTACGTGGACTAGACAAGGAGAACAAGTGCTAATGAACCGATTACTAAATCTTATTTCATCTATCTTAGATCCTCAATCTAATAATTTAATCTCTTAGCAATTACTTCCTTAACTCGCGCTATATTTGTGAATGAAATATTCTAATATTCACACTTACGTAACAGCTCCCCGGCTCCTTCTATCTTACATCTGCAAAACCTATATATAGACTTTATATAGTCAAACTAATTTAAATATCATGGTTTCTTCTTGAGAGACTGTGAAAACGTGAATGCTAGCCCCAAAGTTTCCCCAAGAGGATTATTGGAAAAATGACGCGAATACATCCGTCACAAACTGTGTACTCGAGAAGAAGAAAGAACCAGTCTTTAAATATTGACGCAATGACCTAGACATTTTCCCTTGATATCCAAATAACCGGAAATAACTAATGTCTTTTCCTTTCAACATGATGGTGGCGGTATCCTAATGGTCAATATCACGGATTTGCGGTCGGTGCATCATGAGTTTGAGCCTAGTTCCACTGAAGAGCCGTCGTGTAGAGGGCCCGATGCTCGTTAAATATATTTAGGTTCAAAATCCACACGTTGGCGTGATGTGATAGTTTGTACAGGGGGTGATGTTTCAGATGTCATCCACGTCACTTGACCGAGGTTCAAAATTACTAGGTCTGTCTCTAATAGTGCTTTATAGAGAGTGTGTCGTTAATAAAAAAAATCAAATTAAATGTGTAGGATTATGGAATAAAAATGTAATATAAATCTTAAAATATTTTTTTTTCCAGATCTCTAAAAATAGTTTTTTCGAATGACCCAAATGATTGAAAAACATGCTTCCGAAATTTCGTGACTTATCAAATGAACGTAGTTTATGTCGATTTTGAGCGAAAACGGAACGCAATGATTATTGGCAACGAACCACGTAATTATCTAACCTTTATAGGGAAGAATGTTTAATTGTTTTGGCATGGAACCAAAGCAGTTGCAAACGATAACAAGAAATATTGGCAACGGTGCCATTTTAACCTAGATCCAAAACTGCTTCTTCTTTTAACACCAAATCTTATATTTTGTTGCACTTCTGTGTGGTTCCATTAATCTGTTTCTTTAAGTAAGGAAATTAAAAGGAAAGGAAAAACCCCCATTCGCTGAAACCTCGAAAAACCTAAAATGGAAAATCGAAAACCGGTGAAAGTAGTAACTAATTCCAAGCGCATGCGTAATCGATATCAGTTGCGTGCGTGATCAATACAGCATCAATATAGATTTACTCGCAAGCACATCAAAATGCAACAGCACTATGCTGTGATTGGTTATTAATATCAAGGTTATTTTAGTTAGTGAAGCATTTTAGTTTTGTGTGTGTTGTATGTGTCTTTTCCTTTTTTAGCTTTACATTTTTTTTCAGCAATTGAATTTAAAAAATATTTATTAATTTATTTTGCTTGGTTATCAAAGGGTGAAAATAAGTTTTCCATTTTAAATTTAAATTTTTTATTTTGTAATTATTTTTTAAAACATTTTTCTATCACTATGCTACATCTGAGTAAATATTTTCGTGTGCTTTCAAGCATACTTTTTAGAACCATTCCGTAAAAATAAAACCCATCCATAATGACAAGGATCCAGGAAAATTTACAAAGATATCTGATTCCATAATTGTAGATAGGACTTTTTTAAAAAAAGATGTGAAGATATCTTATGCGTTTACTGACAGGGTTTATGCGTTAAGGGGTCTAAGGACTCTTAAATTGAAAATTTTTCAATTTTTTGAAAAAAATATATGTTAAAGCCTCAACATTTCTGAGCATTTTGATACCAAATTGTTGTTGATACTGTAAAAAGTTCCAAAGTTATTGAGAAATAACAAGAGAAATTTAAACAAAATCTCTATCTCTTTCGTATCTTTAACTTAATTTTTCTCAAAACAACAAATTTTAGCTTGCGCGCAGAAATTCTCAGAAACTATTTATGAGATCGATTTGAAATTTCATACACGTGTTCAAAATATGGCTCTTCATAACTTATACTTCAATTTTCAAAAAAAAAATTAATAAATTTTTTTTATTTGAATTTATTTTTTTCTTAAAATTTTAAAATTTTTTCGTTGCAATTGTATTTAAAAAATATATTTTTTTTCTCTAAATTTTTTAAAAGTTTGTATAACTTCGAAAGTGAACATTTTAATACCTAGTAAAGTTAATTTTGTAAATTTTGATCAATTTTGTACTTCAGACTTTTGCGCGCTGTAAAATACTAATTTTCAAATTTTTGAAAAATTGCCCAATTTTTATTTCCTTATAAATTTTTAAAATTTTTCTCAAATTCTCCAGAAATTTTAGAACGAATGTAAATATATGTGATTATCATGTGATAAAAATTTCAAATGATTGTTTTGCTTTATTGCTAAGTTACATTGGTTTCAAGAAGGATATTTTTTTTCGAGTGCACAGATATATGTTAAGAGTCCTAAGACCCCTTAATGAGAGTTGAGTAATATTTATTACGGTGGCTACATTTAAATACAGAAATGCTGGCTGCTGTGCCGTAGGGCCTGGGTTCGAATCCCGGAGAAGACATGGATGTTTGTAAATGTATAGTGCCTTCGTGGCATGAGGGTACTCTAAATAGCTGTCGAGCCGCAAGTCCTCTTGTGTGGTTGGTGGAAGGGGAAGAGAGGTGGGAAACCCCTGACCACTCTCAAGGTGTTCTTCCTCAAAATTGGGGTGGAACAGAGCCAAAACGTACTGTCACCTGCATGGTGCTCAAAGCTACGGCTAACGACAGGCGTACAATACAGTCCGATGCCATGATGAATTTCATGAGCCTCGATCTGACTACGTCAGACAGGTGACATTAGCAACAACAACAACAAATACAGAAATGATGACCATGGGGCATTTGATAATAAGATTTGGAGTTTCAGCCTCAAAGGAGTTGTTATTTCGCAAGAGGACTGAAGTAAAGAGGTGTAATGCTGCAACTCCTTTCCAGGGTTGCTGTCCAGTATGCTGTTTAACAGTCGTAAAAGCAAGGGGGAGGTTTAAGGGTTCAAACCCCTCCCATAAACCAATAGATTTTTAATTTTTATATTATTAGATATATAGATTTTTATATTTATATAGATTATACAGATTTTTAATTTATATATTTTTTTATTTAAATTATAAAGATAATGCGTCAGCGCTTTCGTCTACGCGTTTGTCAAAATATAATCTCTCCCAAAAAAGAAGCCTGTATATACCACTATTGTGTTTGATTCAAGTTAAAAGTTCAAGAATTAAATATTAGTAAAACATGAATTAAAACATATAGAGTGTCACACTTTTTTTTCAGAATTTAAAAATCAAGGGAATTACATTGAAGACTGTCAGTTTATGAGATGGATGTATACGAACACCAAGTTAAGGGAAGAAAGGGAAATAGCCTTATAAAACAAAGTTGAAAATTTAAAAGGAAATAGGGATAATCTAACCACAGAAAATGGTTCTTTGATAGTTTAAATAAAATATCATCATTTTTAGAAAGGCGGTTGTAAAATAAATCAATAATCAAAATTTAAGATACAAATTCTTAATTATCAATGCATTTTTTAAAGCCTTTTCTCCGTAAGATTTTATTCTTTTTACAATGGATTTTCATTTGACAGTACTGAAAGTAAAAGAGAAAGTGAGCGAAAAATTGAAGAACACACACACAAGAAATGTTAATATAGTGTTTGAATTTCTTTCTTGTTTATAAAACATAATAAAGCAAATCAATTATATTCGGTTTTAAGACAAAATAAAAAACTTCAGTATAGAATTTACAGAACAATCAGAAATTAACCTCATACTCCCCCTTTCTTGATGATAAATCAAGCATTAAAGTTTATTACAATCTGGTTTTATAACCTCTTTATATCTTTTGAATCATTAAACCGTTGATACAATATTCCCCTCACGAAAACTCCCTTTATTTTAACAACTATACTTTGGAAAAATACTAAATATACAACTATTTTAGTAATTGAAAATTGATTGAAAGTATAGTCTAACTAGATAATGAAAAATTAATAGACCAGGAAATATTCCTACTTATGTTTATAAAAATAATAATTTCTGTGTAACAGTTCTGTACTTTGGTTCAAAAATTTAAGCTTAACAACTTATAAATACAACATAATATACCATTAATAAGAACTTAAATTTACAGTCACGTTTTCATTAACACCCATTTAGTAATTAAGTAATAAATTTAATAACTAACATGAAATAAAAATCATCACAGAGATGTAAAGCCCATTCGTCTGTAATTTAAATAGCAATTTTTAATTGATAAAATCAACTGCAAAATGGCACCGGAAGTGATTTTGTTGGAAAAATAGTGGAATATGGAAAAGGTAACCCAGGCATTTAATTAATTTCTAGTAAATTAACTATTAATCCCAGGCCTCAAACCAAGCACCAGTACATATGAAGTTCACTTGCCCGTACTAAAACGCTAATCGTGCACTGAATATGTACGATTCACATTTGCATATTAAATTTCTGTTTTACCATTCGGTGAAAAAGAATAAACGTGGGGTCTCAACTCATTCTTAGAACTTAGGGGAAAACGTGAGTTGTATGGCTTTCTGATTATTATGCAAGTAACAAGCTTTTGAATATTTTATGAGTTACTTTGATTTAGAATTCACTTTTTTATTTCAGCTACAGCATATAATCTAACTATTGCTAAAATTATCTCTATAGAAAATAGGATTGTCAGTCCCGATTTTAGACAAAAATTTTCAGATCGAATATTTTATATTCTGTACTAAATTTCGGAGTCATCGGAAATGTAAGGCAGTGTATTAGTCCGAGTGGGTATTTATACATATATTAACGTCTCATTATATATAATGCAACAGGGGGGGGTATTGGTGACGGGACTCGTAATTTTGAACCTGTGTCAAGGGACGCAAGATGATACCTGAGCTGGCAACCCCTTCTTTAAACTACCACAATGCGCTAACGGGAAGGCTCGGGGCTTCGACAAATTAATCGTACGTCAGCCTTTCCACACAGTGGCTCTTCAAGGCACTAGGGCTCGAACTCGTAACTATAATCACAAGATTACCTCGGCTTTGGTTCGAATACAAACATACATTCTCAACCTCACTGGCGTTATCTGGCTCGGGCCCCCACCCAAAATCTTAAGAAAGATTTTAAAAGCAGGGTTGATTTAAAAATTTTAACACTTAGTTTTCGTATAGATTGTCTATTATATATATCATTAATCAAATACTCTAAACTGTCATAAATCTAACTTAAACTGAAATTAGAAGTATAACAAGATGATACGAGTTAAATTTGAATACCTCCAGTAATATATCACCAAACTCTTTATCTTACGTACTAAGAATGTAGGGTTGAATATAGTTTTAAAGCGAGCCAAACCAACACCTTACCTTATATATATTTTTTTCAAAGCTGTAAATATGTGTAAAAAATATTGCAAATATAACTGATGGTTGAATCATATTAAATCTATGAAATAATTATACACAATATCAGTCACATTAAATAACTATCACTAATTTATTTTATATAATTATTATAAAAAACTAAATCAAATATGTATTTAATAAAATCAATTAATAATTACATACAGTATAATGTCATTTATCCGAATCAATTGGGACCGAATACCGTTCGGATACGCGATTATTCGGATAACCGAAAACCGAATGCGATCCATGCAGAAAATGAAACCGGACACTATACGGATATTGAAAATCATCCCATGCGGGAAACGTGCTTGAAGAAAAAGTAAAATAGGTGCAAAATGTCGCAATTTTACCTTTATTGTGGATAATAATCACTTATTTTTCGCTGTACCATTGTACACCTTCGTTCATTGTACATCTATCAGCCAAACCGCCTAATTTCTCGTTAATTCCAGAGCTTTTTCGTTCGCACAACAGAGAGCCCGATAGCAGGTCCCCTTTGCTCCTTCTTTGTGAAAACCACAAGCAGAGTGCACGATCAAGAACAACATCGTTTGTTTCCCTCATGGTTTTCCTTTTCTTCGCGCCATCTACTGATTCAAATTTTGACGCAAAATTTAAAATGGTTTCTCCGGGGTTTTTATATGTCAGAAATTGTTGGCTTTCTAACATTATAAAACTGTGCTAGAGACGCTCCACTTTCTCCCTTCGTGAGACGGTTCAATATTTCAAGTTTTGTCTCAATGTTCAAGACGTTGCAATTCCGTTTTGAATTCGAAGCCCTAGGAGTTCACAACTCAACAAAAGAGCACGTATACACCCCCCACTTGGAAATAAACTGACCTAATATTCCACGCAAATGTTTACCAAATCGCAGACAACTAAAATTCCCCAAATATTCCTCACCTTGGGTTTTCCAGTCACTTTTGGCTTCACGTGAAACAACTATTTAGCATTGCACTGTTCGAAAACGTATCCTGACTTTGGTCAGGATATTTGACGCTCCGGATAATAAACGTTCGGACAAACGACGTTCTACTGTATACTGTCATTAATTATCATTATTAATTAGAAATGGGCATATCTCAAAGAGAATTTTGTGATTCAGTTTGTAGAACTATGGGGGCCTATTGTAGTTAAATGAGCTAATATCATTTTTATACAGTTTTATGGGTTTTTTTCTTTTGTAAAGTATTATTATCTAACCCTATTCTTTCTTAGAAAATTAATGACTGACATCAAAATAAATCAAAATTCTTAATCATAAGTAACTAAACTTAAAAACTAAACTAAATCAGTGTTACACTGTAACTATCATTCGATTCATTGCCTACGAATTAAAACAAGCATATTTCTAAGCTTCCTATATTTATTTCGATCTAATTAGGTCATGTTATGAGAACCATTATAATATTTCATTTAAAAAATAGAAAAGTGGTTAAAATGAGTGTTGGCCGTCTTGGCAGATGTTAAAGTGTGCTCTCCCCAAATAGCCTTGTTGCAGTAATTGCATACGTACTTTGTCATTCTGCACTTTTTAGAATGACAGAAAATATAAATTTTGCATCTGGGAATGTGGACTGTTTATTAGACAAATGTTCACTTATCTAGCGATAAAATCATTCTTATGTTTATGCTTTACAGTTTCTGAACATACGATCTTTTACAACTTCTACCGTCCTTGGATCAGTCGAGTCATGAGTAACTGTCAAGTCCTGATGTCGCTAGACTCTAATAGCCCTCGTGTTGCTTCGTAGTGTTGTCAATCAATCAATCAACTTGAACTGGGCTCAAAATGATGATGTCATCACTAATATCTCTCGTGTTCCTTCAGAGCGTGACTTTAATAGATAATCAGTAAATCAACAGCTATCAAAACATATTTTTTGTATTGACAGTAAATATATATTTTTTTAGTAAATTTATATCTAAACATAAAAAGAGGTAGCTTTAAAAAATTTCAAGAGGAATTTAAAAAAAAATTTTTTTAAGGATCAAAATATGGAAGATAATCTATAAATTTTTATCATCGTGTTCGGTCAATCTTAACTTTACTGAAACAAAAGGTAATTGACACGTAAAATTTGCAGCTTTCAAAAAATAAATTTTTCAATCTTTCTGTTGCATCACCAAAAACATTTGAGAGAGAGAAACTAATTTTCATTTTTCATTAAAGGCCGCAGTAGCCTAGTGGTCAAGGTATCGGATTGGTGTGGTGTGGTAGTTAGGAGAGTGGGTGCCAGCTCAGGTGTAATCCTCGTCGCTTGACCAGGTTTCAAAATCACGAGGTCTGTGTTTAAAAGCCCTCGTGTAGCTGAACAGTGTGACGTTAATTATTCACTCACTCATTCAAAGCAAAACGGAACTTCCCGTCATTCATTATTTTTCATTTTACATAACTTACTTTTCAATTATTCTTTCAGCAATTCTTTTATATGTATATTTTTGGAAATAAAGAATTTTACACATTAATATTTTTTTAATTACAACTCTAATAAAACAAATAATTTGTTTAAAACAAATAACAGTTTTTGAAAGTGTTCAATAGTTTCTCTTTGTTGATAAGACAGAATACATTCTAAATTGCTGATTTTAAGGAATTTTAACATAATTGATAATCTTTAAAATGCTGAAATTTTTCTACAGAATTTTTTTTATTCTGAATTTTATCAATTTCCTGCAAATAATATATTGATTATATTTATAAAAACATAAATGTATATAAATATATTATCAAGTAAAAGTAATACTTTTTTGCATGTATGGTTCAAAATTATTACGAAATTTTAAAACAGAATAGAATTGGATTATTATTTAATATACAGACGCATACATCATTAATTAAAACCACTTAATTTTTTTCTATTTTGTGAAAGTTATAAGAACGATTTTTCTTTCGCGAACTAAAGATGACTTTCAGTTTTATAGGAACAATTTCGTAATATTTTCACCTGTTTAATACTTACATTTTTACAAATACCAGAATCACAAAAGAGCGAAACGTATAACATATAACACACAGTAGCTAAAATAAACCACGTTAAATTTTTTCATTGCGCACCGAATTGGCACTAATCATCAATATAAATATCCATGATTCAACTTGCGATATTTGTATGAAATTCTTATAAAAAAAGCAATCAAACTATTTATTATGTATTAACAGTAATTAAAAATGACGCCTTTTGAACGACATACCTTGGGATTACTTTGTCTAAAAAACCGAGTTGTGCTTAGCTGTTCACCCTTCTTTTATTATTATTATTATTATTAAAGATATGAAAACAGCTTCTTAAATTGCAGTTATCCAAAGTTACGTCGACCCCCTTTCCGCATAAGCATGTATTTTTTGCGTTCCTGGAAACTCCTTATCTGCGTGATACTAAATAATTTTTGGCAGTGAAGTTTCTGCACGCTATGTGAGTGCTTCGACTGCGTTATCGTCTGAGCCAACAAACAGCGTTCTCTTTTTTTTTATTTTTTATTTCTATATTATTACTTACATCTCTTCCAAATCGCATCAACCTTTGCAACTTGGTTATCTTTTTAAAAAATGTCGAACGACTGATAACAGAAACACACCTAAAAAGGTATAATGTAGTGATATAAAATCTCCGGAAGCAGTTTTTTTAGAGTATTACTACTTTATTTTTTATATCTCTCTACACAAGGCCGGATCTACGTATGGGCTAAATGGGCTGCAGCCCAGGGCCCTCGGGTTCTAGGGGGCCCCGTTCCGCATTGAATATAACAAACAGAAAAGGTGCTTAGAATCAAAATAGTAATACAATAATAAACCAGTAAAAAATATACACAAATCAAAAATAAACTACCCGAAATACCATATCAAATTTATTTTAGAGAGCAACAGCAATTTATACTTTTGTTCTTCCGCCCTACCACTGAATACGCGGAAATTAATAATTATTAATTTTGAAAATCGTCTATATATTTTATGTAAATACACTAATAAAAACAAATTAAAATAGTATGCTGATGATTTTCTTTTAGAGACTACACCATAATTGCCTGTAAAATGTTTAAATCTCAAGGGTATTTCTTGTTTTTCGCATGATCAGAGACAGCCTGTGAGGTCTAGAAACAATGGTTTTCATCTAATTGCTAGTGGCCAAGGTACCGCACTCCTGGCAGGCATGTCATGATTTCGAGACTAATGCCGCTGAAGACCCTTTGTGTAGGGGAGCGATGCATGTTAAATCTGTCGAGAGCTCAAACGTTCTCCAGTATGTGTGGTGTGATAGTTAGGAGAGGAAGTGCCAGCTCAGGTATCGTCCTCGTCACTTGACTATGGTTCAAAATTACGAGGTCCATCGCCAAATTATCTCGTGTAGTTGAACAGTGCGACGTTAATATTCAGTCACTCACTCACTATTCATCTAATTGCTGAGGAAATTAATTTACCTCATCAAGAAAAAATATTTACATAGATTTAACTGGATAAAAACCACTGTTGCCAAATTGCCCAGGGTAAATTGTTTGAGAAAATTCATTTTCAAATAGGGTTTTAGCAAAAATATCGATTTTACAAAAAATCCTGATGTGATGAGAAAAAATGTACGTCATTTTCGAAATCAACACACTAAATAATATAAAAACCACTGAAAGCTTCTTTTGTACTTCTCCAAAACTTTAATTTTGTAGCTCTGTGTAATTAATAGAGTGTAATTACACTCTATTAATTACAGTCTATTAACAATTATAATAATACAATCTATTAACAATTATAATTAATACAGTCTATTACACTCTATTTTCTATGCATAATACCTGAAATTAAAAGATACTTGGGTGCCTGTTTACTAGTTTCAAGTAAAAAGTAAGTACAAATACACATTTCTAAACTATTTAAGTATGAAGACAGGAGTAGGAAGATTAGGATTATTTATGTAGGTTCGTGATCTAAATCTCTAAGTAGTGATTTTATTGATTATATCCCTTCACAAGAAATGAGTTATTTTCAAAATAAAGATCCAAACAATATATATTCTGTTTCGCTAAGAGAATACAAAGAACAAAAGAGATCATTTTCTGATAATCATTTCACTAAAAAACTTAAAAATGGCCAAGTGTTGGGAAGATCTTGGCTTCGTCATTCAACTAGTATTGGTAGTGTTTTTGTTTGACTTGCAAACTTTTTTCTGAAACAAATTCTTAATACACAACCGGCTTTTCTGATTGGAAACACTTAACAAGTTGCTTAGAAAGTCATGAAAATTCTATTGAACATATAAATTCAATGTCAGTTTGGTTGACACGAAAAGAAAATAAATCTTTTTTAGATAAACAATTAGAGGAGCAACTAAGAAAGGATACAGAATATTACCACTATGTCCTCAAACGTGTTATTGCGGTATAAAGTATATGGCTACAAGATGCTTAGCATTTAGAGCAGGGATACACAACCTTTTTTTTACGCCGGACCACGTACATCTGACATGTATTTTAAGCAGGCCGCAACATGAGGATTAATAGAGAGGGGGAAGTTATAAGATCAAGGACATTTAAAATGTGAAAAATTGGTCAAAATATAAAATCTCATAATTTTGGATCTTATTTTAAAACTATACCAAACTCTATCAAACAAAACTCACAAAATATAGGTTTCATTCACTTTTTACCCAGTTACGGGGGAATTTTTCAATTTCCGTTAATCAATGATCCCAAGCCCCTTGTCTGCATTCTACTGTCATAAAAACAAAGCTGCCAAGTACTTGGATAATTTGATTTTTTTTCTTTTGACAAAGCCTTACATATTTTTATTTCAGATATTAATTTATCAAACCAGGATGGTAGCAAAGAGTTTTTATTGAACTTCAGACTGAAATCAGTATTTTCTGTATAAACTGTCTGTTCTTATTGTGCATTTTTGTTTCAAATTTATTCAAATATTTTTTGATTTTATAAAAAAAAATATCTGAACAAATAACTGATTTCATCAAAGAGTACATCGGAAGCATTTAAGAGAAACACTCTAACATTCTGTAATAATTCTTAAGTGTATCATTAACAGTTTCATATATTTGTCAATATATATAATGTATTAAATTTTATGGGATGCTTTTGTTACCTCTGCGTTTTTGTGACATTACCATCTGCGAGATATTTATTGCAGTTTCAGAATTTTTTTTTTTAAGAAGAGCAATTTATCTTGTTTCTCTCTTTAAATGAATCTTTAAGAATAAGAAGAGCCTTTGAAAGATTTGTGTTTAGTAGTACAGTGACGAGCAAAATGATATTTTTTATATATAGCATTTTCATGACAAATCAATCAAGTTGTTGATCCATGTTTTTTTTTTTTTCCTACGAAATAGTCAAGATCCCAATCGTCTTGAAACAGCAAATATTTTTTAGACATGAGGCCTAGTTAAAAGTTAGTTACACCTATAAAATGGTCGCTACTGCATTGTTATTTGTTATCACTAACCATTACAATTATAAAAAGAAAAAAATTATTTCACAATTTGTAACAGCACGACATCGATAGCAAAATGGATAGATTTGATTGCTTGATTGATATACTCGCTAAATTTTTAATACATTGTTCCTAAATAATTTAATTTGTTATTTCAACGAATCTAGACAGGGCCACTCAGAATGGTCCGGGTGGGCTACATGCGGCCCATGGGCCACAGGTTGAGTATCACTGATTTAGAGGTACCGAGGAAGTTTTTGGTTCTCCTCATAATGGTAATTTTATGGGTACCTTGAAACTGCTAGCAAGTTCGACTCATTCATTCTTGAACATATTGAACTGCGAGAATTACGACCAAAATCGTTAATCAAAATTTGCAGATAAAATCACAGAAAAATTTGTGTATGCGAGAGAAAAATTTAAAAGAGACACGATTATTGTAGCGTTAGATAAGGTAATCCTTGATTTAAATAGAAGTCAAATATATATATATATATATATATATATATATATGCAGAATATAGTAAGAAATTAAAATTTTTGATGGATTTGCAAGATCAAAGTAAGGAAAAAGTCAACCTGGAGAGTGTACGCGCTATTACTGATTACTATTCAGATGATGTAAACCAACATTTAGTAAATGAAGGTGTTCAATTAAAAACTTATCTAAAACTGAGCTAGAGTCCTATACTTGTAGTGATATATTCAATTTAATTTTTAAAAGGAAACTAGTTCAGGTTTTTCCAAATTTGTATACCATTTTAAAAAATTTTCTATCGATCCGTATTACTAACTGTGAAGCGGAACGTACGTTCTCTAAAATGCCCTACATAGAAAACAAATATAGGACAACAATGACAAATACTAGGCTTAATTATTAATCACTTCTTTTTTTTTTATTGACCTCACCAAAGACTTAAAATGTGATGATCATTTAAAAGAACATTCAGCATAAAAGTGTAGAAAAAAGTTCTTTTTTTTTTTTTGTAAATATGTTATTGCTTATAACTATTTAAATTGTTTGGGGGGGGGGGACTTTAAGTTTCGTATATTTTAAATTTTTCCGCACAATAATTTTTTAGGAAAAAGGCAAAATTTTTAATTATTTAGGGGGCCCCCAGATATCGTTAGCCCAGGGCTCCCAAAGGTCACGGTCCGGCCCTGTCTCTACATTTTATTTCTTTTTCAATGTGAACTTTGTCCATGTATGTATTAAATCTTTATATTTTGATAAAACTACATGATAGTTTGAAATCAAAAATAGATTTGCTTAAAAATCCATAGCGATTTCAGGAGTTTTAGAAAAATAAATTTCTGTTCATAATTTCTAAAGTTGGACATCGGAGAATTTATAACACGTTGCTTTTTGAAATAACAATAAGGTTTTGTAGAATTGTCAAAACTAATATTATTTCCGGGCGTATATTTTTTCATGAATAAGCGTTTCCAATACTGATAATCTATAGTTATATGCCATTGATGATATGCTACGTTAGTGTTATATACTTTACACAATTCTTGCATAAATCTCTATTCAATTCCTATAGGTATCGGTTATTATTCAGCATCAAAGTACGACTATTAAAATTCAGGCTAGAAATAGGCAATCTCATTGAAATAGTTTAAAATAATTTGTATTGTATTTTTATGGCAATTTTGGGGGATTCTTGAGGAAAAAGAATCCTTTCATTAATTTCTTTTTGCTCTTTAGACTAAAATATTTACATTAAAAAATAGTTATTTTTAATATGAATCTTCAATTCCGAGCTGCAACTTTACAATTGATTCACAAAATAGGGATTCGAAATTAAAAATTTTAACGAAAATTACCTTATAATCATTCAGAATGAGAACAAATCTGAAAATAGAGATAAAAGTAAATGAAAACCTGAAAGCACATATAAACTAGTTGGTTTAAATTTTATTTAATTTTATTTAGGTCGCACTGGGAAGCAATACGGAGGCTATTGACGACGGCCCTCGTAATTTTGAAACACGGTCAAGTGGCGAAGACGACACCTGAAAGCGAAAACTCTCTCTCTAAATTTCTACTCCAAGTCAAAGGGAGGATTCTGAATCTCGACTGAGCATCAGTCCCTCTATAATAAGAGTTTCAGTGGTACTAGGTTTCGAACCGTGACTAAACTACAACGGGACAACGAGTTCGAGGCCTTGACCATTCTGTTACCACGGCCAAACTACGTTTAGAAGTACAGGCTTCATGGTATTGATTAAACAACATTGCAATGCAAATGCAGTATCCGACTACTTGCGACAACTTTTTTTTTTTAAAAATGGAGATAAGAGGGGGGGGGTTCTGTTATTTTTAGATTTGTTTTGTACATTTTAAGAAAAATGTGCTAAAATTAAAAAGAGAAAAATAAATTATTTTTGCTAAAATGGGAAAAAATTTGTAAAAATGTGCAAAAAATAACACAAACGGGGCCCATTCTGCGTCAAAACTTAATGAACAAATTTTCAATTTTTCAATTCTAATGCGTTGCTATGATATCCATTTTTGAAATGACCTTCAGGATAAGAGATATTTTAACTTTTACAAAAGCTAGAGCACTTTATCTTAGTTATTATATGAAATTGCTGCTTAAAAAAACAGTGATTATATTAACATAAAGGACTGTAGAGTTTGTAATGAAACAGTGATTGATAAATCTGAAGGTTAAAATACTTCTACTATTATGCAGAATATACACACAAAATTTCAGTTAATTATGTTCAAAACTTTTTCAGCAATCGCCGTCCCCGTTTGAGCATTTTCAAAAAAACACATTTTGAGCAAAACGTATTTTAAAGTATGATATCATATATATATCTTGCTTAAGGTAATGGTCTCTGCTTTTACTAAAACACTTGTAGTTTTTGTTCTATTGAACGGAGAATAATAAACTTGGTATTTTTATAAAGCTAATAAAATGGCCTATAAAATAAAATCATAAAAAAAATTGTCGATTTTTGGTAAAATTCACATTTTTAGGGTAGTCGAATACCTTATAACACAGCTAATACGCCTCTCAATTCTGTACCGTGATCAGATGACGAGGTTGATAAATGAGCTGGCAAGATGAGACGGAACTAAAAATAATAACAAAAAAAAAAAGAAAGAAAACTAATAACAAATCAAAATAAGGAAATACGTACATTTACCATTATGATTCTGACGCTAAAAATACTTAAAGAGATTGTTTCTTTAATAAAACGGGATTTATTTAACTCTGAGGTTTTCGAAGGAATCTTTCTTCTATCTCATATACCGTTTACTATAGTTAGTAAACACAGGTGACTCTCCTACGAGATTCCCTTGCAATCTTTCGCTATTTTCGACTGTTATTTTTGCCATTAGGTCTCTTCCCCTTTTCACCTTTTTTGTTTATAGAGTTCAGTTTAGATCGTAGATACTCTTATTTCACAGGTTAACTAGTATTTGGGCTCGACTTGACCAAATGCAATTTCTTCGCCAATAAAGTCAGCCAAACTCACCTCAGCACTGATTTACAATCACGTTGCTAATACAGTGAAATACGTTTAATACGAAAACGCTGAAGACGAAATATCTGTTAACGCGAATTAATACAACGGTCCCGACAAGCTACTACGTATTTCCATGCATTTTTTTCTTAACACAAAACGAAAATCGTTTAACACGAAAAGATGGAGATGGAGGATATTGGAACTCAGCAGACACTTAATAAAATGTTTGAGGAAGTGCATGTATTATTGGACGGTTCTATTGTATCATCAAAAAACTTCGTTGCAATAGATGATGACAATGTGTGTACAGCCTATTATGGTAGAAAAAGACATTTCCGAGTTTGTTCAAAGCTCAAAAAATATCATTGATGCAGATTCCGAAGACAAAAATGAAATGAATAATGAGCTCTTGTTCCCACTTCATCCGAAATGAGGAACATCAGGAAAAGTATGTGCAGTTATTCAGACTGTAGCGGTATCATCTACATAAGCCAGTAACAACCTCCGCACCATGGTGATCATTTTGGTGTAGTGGTTAAGTTACTCGGCTTCGGATCCAAAGGTACCTGGTTCTATCCTTAGGATAAAAGCGCGCCACTTCAAGACACACATTCCAATGGTGAAATGAATAACAAAATGCACGACATGGAATAATTTGTTGATAATTTGATGCTAATAGAGACAGTACAAAAAAGTATCAGATTATTTTTCAAAAATTCAATAAATGTTTTGTTTTTCAAAAAACTTGTAAATTTTGTATTAAATTTCATCAAGCTCTTGTGAATGTTTCTGTTTCATTGATTTTTATTAAATAAATATATATACACATATTTATGTAAATAAAAAGTGCTCAAATAAACTTAATTTTGCTGAATATATGATTTTTTTTTTCAATATCCTTTATCATGAAAAAATATTTTAGTCCCCCTCAGTTTCGTGTTAAACGCTTTTCACTATACTTTATTTAAATCTGACATCTTATTCAACACCCATGTGTTATTGTTCAACAAGTTTGCTTAGAGCAAGTTTATAACTAACCACATTTGAAACAAGAACGTAACTCCAAAGTACAATTATTGGCAAGGAGTCTCGACATCCTGAGCAACAATGGAAAAATGAAGATGGAATGTGAGCTGGTATCCCATTTCTCTAACTTGCATTCCACACCACATGAAGGATGAACTTTACTCAAAACAAAAAATACAGGATGATTCATGTAGAAGTATACACTTTCAAGGTACTGTAAAACAGTAACAGTTAAAGACAGCACCTCCTCAGAGAGCTGTAAGGTAGATGTAATCTCAAAATTTGTGCTTATGCCCTGATGGAAGTGATTTAAGCAACAGAAGGCCTGTTACGTGACTAGTCAATCGAGATGGTGGTGTCTCCAGTGGAGAAGGATTTTTGTGTTAGTGAATGGAATCCGCAACTGCTGCGCAACGGCATTTTCGATCACGAGCCGGAGAAGAGCCTTCAACTAGAAAATCTATCTAACAGTGATATGAAAAACTTTAACTACGGGCTGTTTGGGCAAAAGTAAAAGTCCTGTATGAAGCTGAAACAGCGTATCCATTTAACACGCGTTTGGGTGAAAGTGGAGTAACAGCTTGATGTATGTCGTGTGATTAAGGCCTTACATATGGAACATCTGTGATTGGTCCCTAACAAAACCTTAAATAGTCCTGTACAATTCTGTTACAGGTAAGATATAAAAACTTACATTGTTCTTAATTTATAGTGCGTTGAAATTGTATAGAACCACCCAGTTTAGTAAACTCATAACTTTATAGACTTACCCTTCGACTTTTCATCCACATAACCGTGACTTTTCGGAGTTTTCGGAGAAGCAACAATATTTTATTTTAGTCTTTAGTGTGTGTGTGTGTGTGTGTGTGTGTGTGTGTGTGTGTGTGTGTGTGTGTGGTGGGTGTGTGTGTGTGTGTGGTGTGTGTGTGTGTGTGTGTGTGTGTGTGTGTGTGTGTGTGATGTTTATTGGTGCTTGAGGGTTAGAAGAAAGATCAGCCATAATCAGGGTAATTCTAATTTATTATTCTCTCACTTGAATTAACAACCAGAGTAGGATATGCACACTTCAAATAAGTATAGGAGCAAAAGCACGGCAGAACGGATACTTAATATTTATTTGTAATTCGATAACTTTCTCGTGGAACACTTTGGATGTCTATGGTCTAAATTACAGTAATTCCTTTCTCCGTTGTTCGACCTACGGTTGTTAGTATTCAATTCTAACTTATTGATTAAATCGTCAGTTAACAATTTTTAACCATTTAGCAATTAATCGTCGAGTAACTCTCGACTAGTTCTCAACTACTCTCCACTAACCACTAACTAACCTCGCATACCTAAAAGTTACTGCTTAAATATAACTCTTCATTTGCATAAACCGTGTCTTCTTCTTCGGGAGAAAGCTTTCAATAGAATTACATTTAAAAGGAACAGATTTACCCCAAGAGGATTAGTAAGAGGCTAGCGAATTGACCCGTTACAGTGGGTGTGATAAGATTGAGATTTTGAAAACATAAGAGAAGATGGGGGCACACACTGCAGAATGATGCACATTTTCAACTGAGGACAGATTTATAAAAAAAAAGTGGGGTTTAACCAGTTTTATGGCTAGCCAACCTTCTCTCTTTCTATTTACAATGCTGAGCGAAATCCTGCGAAATAAATGGATAAAAACTCAAAATCCATTATTAACAGAGATAAAATATCCAAAGTGCATTCGAAAATTCCTAGAACAAACACGAATTAAAGAACAATAAGCAAGTTATTTCTATATTCAATGATCTAAAAACATATTGAAAGTTTTAAAAATAAAAGCCGAAATTTAACATTAACAATAAGAATAAAACTATTTTTACTAAGGTAATTGCAAATAAAAAACATGAAGTAGAACTAAAATTATAGGAATAACATTAAGCGTATCTTTGTGTCTATATCAAAAAGCTCCTGGTAGGAAAAAGGATATAATTGGAATATATACCGTAAAATCCGGTGTATAACGCGTACTTTTGACACAAAAAATAGGATAAAAATTTACGGGTACGCGTTATACGCCGGGTATAAAAATAATAGTTTCGAAAATAAAAAAAGGTGAGCATAAAAAAAAAATTAGACCTCTATACAGTTCGAAATATTTTTATTTAAAAAAATGACATACGAAGTGAAATTCAAGGGTTGCAGTTCCAGAAATATACTATTTTTCCAAAATGCCGGAGTAATACCTCGTAATGACTTAACATAAATCCATTACACAGTTCAAGTGTAGTATGGGGGTCTTTGAATTTGAAAATTTTTCTTCGGATTTGGCGATTTTTAAATAGATATTATGGTGAGATAACGAATTCATTCTAGCTTCCGGACACATATCACTAAGCGAAACAGCTTGGCGATCGATTTTGGTCGCCAAAAGTAATTGACATCGCCAAGAGCGCCCCCTATGCTACACTTTAACCCCATTACACTCATACTTTTCAGGTTCCTTCGTAAAAAAGGGAGTGTACGTTATGCAACGAATATACCTAAAAATTAAAATTGCAGTTTGAAAGTAAAGATGCGTGTTATACACCGGATTTTACGGTATATTAACTGCCATACCATTCATAACACGCTTGAATAACCCTTTTAATGCCTTAAGCGATTTGATGTGTAAAGAATAAGAAATTATATAAAATATACAATTCTGAAAATAATTGTTTTTTTTAAAAAAAATCGAAGCTAGTTTAGAATTTAAGAATCCTTCCGAATAAAGATTAAGTGTCACATTGAAAAGTTTTGTCATAAATTTAAAATTAATTGCTATTAAGTTTGATTCAGTAAATTATTTGTATACATGTGTAATTAGTTAAAATTCCATGTAACACCTTAAGAATAAAAAAATAGCATTATACACAATTTCTTACAAAATACTGCTTCAGAATACATCAAAGGAACCTCTTTGAAAAATCAACAACCGGCTCAATTAAAATTCTAAAGCAAATAACTGTTGCTAGAATTTTTAAAGTAAGTCATTTAAATGTTAATAGTCTTTTCGAAATTCGAAAGCTGATGTTAATTGAACCCGCTTGAATTTTATACAGGATCACGAGAAATATTTATTTGGGCATTCTAAATCTGGCATCGTTACTTTAATCAAAAGCAGAAGCATGGAACTGAATATATTCTAGCTTAAATATCTCTAAGTGGCTTCTTTTGTAATCGTTTGGAAGGGGAAAAAAATTTTCCCCGTAGCACAGACATGTAAAGGTCAGCAGAAGGGTGTGGGAGGATGAGTGAAGGCCGCTGTTGACCGACTGACCATTCGAATTCCCTCCGCCCTTCGTCGTAGTTTTATTAATAGTTTTTCGCAGCAGCAATCGATGGTCAGTGTCGCATTCTGAGAGCCCATGGGAGAAATATTCGGAAGGGTAGCAGTTAGGAAATCATCCATTACTAGCGTGTTGCGTTTAGCAAACACGGATTTATTTTTGCAACTCCCTTCCCTCGCCATGAGAAAAAGATATTTTTAGGCAATTTATTTATTTTTATTTCATTTTTCTTTTCGCACATTGGTATCAAGCGATGATCTTTTTTATGTAAGTTATATTTACTACAGAACTAAAAATATAAAAGTACAAATGAATTAAATATACACCGAATTATTTTACATTGAACTACACACACACACACAATATCAATAATGATCTAATTTTGTTATTTATATTGTAGAAAAATAATTACTTCGAGTCTAAAATCATGTACCAAAATATTAAGTCTTTTTTCCTTTTTTTTTCAAAAATTCAACCCCTCAGTGGCAATATTAAATTTTGCATTTTTTTAAAATTAATTTTCTTCTTATCTCTATACTTAAGAGCATCTTTTTCGTATAATTTATTATTAATAATACTTTTTCCCCATATATAATTGTGATCTACATATTATACATATTTGCGCAAAATTATGTCCCCATCCTCCTTCTTATTCTCTCATCAAAAAATATCGGACACACGTAAGAGGATTGTTCCATTGCATGGTTTCCCAAAGTGTGGTACACGTACCCCCAGGGGCAAGGGAAGCGTGTGAGGGGGTACGCGTTGCACCGGAATTTAGTGGGGATAGGCACTGCACCGAGTTTAGACTCATTTCCCTGTCTTTTTGAGTTTATAACAAGTTCGACTACGAAAATTGATGCTGATACTCTGAATGCATAACACAGCATTTGGAGAGCTTGCAAGTGGACTTGAAAAACTATTTCCATGATTTTAACAAAAAATATTGAATGTATAAGATGTCCGTTTCACATTAACGTAACATCCATGCCAGATTTCTCGCATGCAGAAGAAAAACAATAGTTGGAAGTAGCTTTTGGCGGATTCTTGAAAAATAAATATAAGGAATACACTTTTTTACTATCATTCTGGTTACAAATACAACATGTGTATCCGGTTTTAACAGAAAAAGTTCTGAAATAAATTTTACTTTTTTGCCTTTTCCAACTTTATATTTATGTGAAGTTGCTTTTTCGACATTTGTAGACATAAAGTCGAAAAAGAGGAACTGACTGTTGGATGTGGAACCGCATCTCAGATTAAAATTAACAACCAGGGAACCAAATTATGGCAATATGTCATCTCAGCGCAAACAATTTCATCCTTCTCATTAATCCAAATAAATGTTATTTATAACGTAGCTTTTATTTGTATTTTATTATAAATAATTTCATTTTTCTTTTATTACTTTTTGTATGTCGAGAAAAAATAAAAAAATAAATATATTTTGATTGTTGTTAAAATACATCCATTTTTGTTGACGAGGGATACTCAGCATTACAAAAATTACAGAAAGGGTACACATATATCAAAAGTTTCGGAAACACTGTTCGACTGGGTTTTCTGGCTTGTAAGATTTTCCTATACTGCTGTAGTGAAAGCCGAAAATAGGCTTTGTACCTTTATACAAGATATGTATATTCAAGTGAGTAATTTTACTTCATTGTATATTAATCTCATATTTATTAATTACCAATTAATTAGAAAGATGCTGCTTTTTTTTTTATCTGATTAAATTCATGTCTAAAAATGTTACCAAAGTTTCCCTTCTCATTGATGTTTCTGTCGAGTCGAGTCCTTGTACCACTAAAGACCCGCTTTGCACAGGGGTTGATGCACATTAAGTGGTAGAGCATCGCGCTTCCACACCACAGGTCCAAGGTTCAAACCCAAAGCAAGGGTCAAAGCAAACCCTGGGCAAGGTCAACTCAGCCTTTCATCCCTTCAATGAATCGATAAATGGGTACTGAGCTTGCTTGAGAACTCAACACTGGGGATTTCGCGTCAGACTGACCACTTGACCAGAACATCTGTCGATGCACCTCAGGGCCCATGGTCATGTATACTGAGTTGGGCACAGTAGGTCTTGGATTTCATGGGCTGATGAGCCACTGAGTTAAGTTGATGCATGTTAAATCTCTCGCGGCTCAAAGTTTTCATGTTGACGTGACTTTGAAATTTGGCAAGAGGGGTGCAGCTCAGGATTCGTCCTTGTCAATTTACCTGGTTCAAAATTACTAGGGTCCTACAGCCGTCGTGTCGCTTCTGAACGCGACGTTGATAATCGATCACTCAATCAAGAAATCTTGCTTTTAGACATTTTCTGAAATTTTCTTCTATTCTAATAACTAAGATTTCTATAGGACTGAAAGGGTTTTATGTGGAAATATAAAAGTTAATGGGTTTTGACCAGCGCGCAGCATACTTAAAAACATAATTGTTCGAAATGGGTTCGAACATTTGATTGGGGAAGGGGGAGAGGCAATACACGATAAAACAATTTAAAGAAAAGAAATTTCTATCCATTAATGACGTTCTATGAACCTTGTACAATGTTTATGAGATTGTCATACAAAGTTACGAAAACAATAGTTGCTGATTTTAAGAACGACTTTGAAATCTTTATAACAGAATTTTTGAAACAAATTTCGTTACATTTCTTTTCTCCACTCATATTTTCTGTCCTCTTTTTTTAAAAAAAATTCTTCGCAAAATTTAAATTTTTGTTTCGGTTATAAAATAAGACAGGGACCGTATTTCTCTGCAGTGATTAAAATACAATTTAATTGACAAGAACCAAAAATAAGGATGGTAAGGAAAAGTTATACTCTTTGAATTTTACTTCAAGTGAGTCATTTGTATCCAATGAAGATATACTTTAATACTTCTCCTTGTGTATAGAACATTCAAGAATTGAAAAGTGCTGAAGAGGTAAACTTGCTGAATGTGTACCAAGAAAAATTTCGAACATTCGAAAGAACTTTTACAGCAGTAAAATATTTCAAATGGTTTAGTTGTCTTCGGATTCTCTTCATAAAATGCCTCTCAAAAATATTAAAAAAAAATATTTTACACTTAGAGCCGAGTGACATAACGGTCAAATAAAATTCAATGATTATGTTAAAGCATTGTTATCAAATTTCTGACTAATTATTTAAAGATATTTATCCTTCTCTCCAATGGCGTAGGTAGTTCTGAGTGGAACCTGTATAAAATTATTTGGGGCCCCTTTTTTTGGAAAATAAATATAAATAATCTCATTAATAAAATTTATTTAAAAGTGTCCAATTGTTGCGCGTGTAGTGGGGCCCCTGTAGTTTGGGGGCCCCGTATCATTGATACGGGGTCACCTCTTAAACTTATTTTTACGTTTAGAATTCTCCATTTACTTTGTTTTATTGTATCTATTGGTTGTCTATTTATCGTATTTTATTTTTATTATTCATTCGTTGACTAGTAAAAACAACCAGTGTTCCAATACCCAAGATTCAATGTTTTTAATAAAACTTTATTGGAGGGTTAAAATATATATATATATAAGAAAACAGTTAAAGTTTTTATCAAATTTCTTCTTACATCTCCTCGCTAAAAAGGAAGTATTTTCTTTATAGGTATTAATAATTAAAATTATGTAGGTATTAGATTTATTTTTAAAATATTGATAATAAATTACACTATATGACACCATTTGATGGACTGGGTAAAAAAGTTTAGAATCGCGTAAAGACCTTTTGTGGTAATAAAAGATAAGAGGTGATTAAATTCTTTAAGTTAGTCTTTAGACTGTGTTGATAAAATATTTAAAAAAATATAAAGAAATATTTTACATTTAAAATAGATTACCATAACAATCAAATAAGTTTTCTTGATTATGTTAAAATATGTTCATCAATTTTCTGAGCAATTTCTTAAAGAGTAGTCTTTTGCCATCTTTAACCAATTTTTACTTTTAGAATTATCCCCTTACTTTGTTCTATTATAACCATTAATTGTTAATTAATTTGTCGTATTTCATTTTTATTCTTTTTTTAACAAGTAGAAATGCTTGGGGTGCAACCCCTGGAGTTAAATTTTTTTATTAAAATTTATTGTATTATTAAAATGTGAATAATAGCAGTTCCAGTTTTTAACAAATTTCTTCCCACTACTAATTGCTAAAACATTTAAAAGAAATCGCTTTAAGGATAAATTCCAAAAACTAATCGGTACAGTTTTTTTTATTGGTATTCATAATTATAATTATACAGATATTAGATTTATTGTTAAAATATCGATAGTAAATTACACCATGTAACATTTTTGTTCCTGGATAGTAAATCCTTTTTTCTAATGGCTTCTGTCTGGAAATTATAGAAAATGATTATTATTCCATTGAAACTTTATTTTTATAGCTATCAGCATAATTTTGGTTTGAATTTTACAGGTTTTGAAATAAGAAAATATATGGATATATACAGCAAAAGATGAGAGCAGCAGGGAAAGAAGAATCCCTATTGCAGAATTAACATATGTTAATTCTGCAATAGGGAACAAATTATTTCAAAAGGTTTTAAAAGGTGGGCAATGTTTTCTAGATTTACGTTTAAAATGTAAATTATTTTCACACAAATCTGTCCCCAGATATACTCTCCCATAATTTTCTTCTTATACTGGTCTTGATAGCGACATTCCAAGTCCCTCATCTTTTGAGGGAAATGCTCGTCTTCCAAATACGCCCCTGATTTTTTCTTAAATTTATCTACAGATGGAGGACAAAATAATACGAACACCTGTGAAATAATAGAAAATCTTCATTAATAGGGAGCTGGACCACCCTTTGAGTGAAGTGCAAATTTAATGAAACGTGGGATAGATACATAAAGGTCATGGACAATATTTAAAGGAATGTTAAACCCTTTCTCCTGCAGAAAGGTCTCTCATTCCGAAACGCTGGATTGAGGTGGAAATCGGGAACGAAGTTTGGACTCCAAATACTCCCAGAAAAATTCAATAATATTTAAGTCTGGAGACTGAGGGGACCAGGCAAGATGTTCAACTTCATCGTCATGCTATTCTAAACACGCTTGAACATACATGGCAGTTTGGATAGGGGCGTTGTCGTCTTGAAAAAGCGGTTGCTCTTCAGGGAATAAATTTTGGGTAAAAGGATGGACACATGATCCCCTAGAATGCTTAGATAGTGATTGAAATTTGATTTTACCATGCAGAATAACAAGTGGTCCAAGACCACGCCAAGATATCGCAGCCCATACCATAATGGAGTGAACCCCATGCCTCACAGTTGGCAAGAGGCTTCTCTGGGCTTTCTCCAGATATAAATGTGTGTGTGTGTGGGTCCGGTCGTCTGAAATAAGGGGAATGACGATTCATCTGATTATATTTCCAGTTGTCACTGCTGTGGGGACCAGCCTTTGCGATCTCTGCACCATTGGCGTCGCTTGAAAGCATTAGTTGCTGTCATAAAGGGCTTACGAATTGCCACTCTGCCACAAATCTTCACAACATGAAGTTCCTTTTCGGCAATTTTTGTTGAAATGGGATCCTGGAGATGACTGTTCATTTCGAATGTTATCCCGGATAATGATTGCTCGTACTTTCGGGCTATTATGCGCTTCAAGACTCGTCTATCCCTATCAGCGAGCTTTGACTTTCGGTCACTGTTGTACTTTGAAGACGTCGTCTTACCCTCTTTCGTTGTACGCTTTCATAACGGTTGATGTCGTACTCCCTGCAAACCCCCAAAAGATTTGCTGCTTCAGTAACCGATGCTCCACTTAAACGCGCTCCAACAATCATTCCATTTTGGAACCCTGACAGGTCTGACATTTCAACTTATAACAGACAGTTCAAAAGGCGCATGCAACGCAGATGACTGCTCTTGAGAGACTGATACCTTCATCCTCAAGCTCACTAGGTGGCAGACTTCTGTTGCAGGTGGCGGGGCTGTACTGCAGGTGTGAAGGTAATCATACTTTTTTCACAGGTGCATGTATTATTTTGTCCTCCATCTGTAGTTGATCACGAGTTTGAGTATCCTACATCCCCTTTTGTAGTAGTTTTTCCAGTTTTGCATAGATTTCAGATTTATGATTGCTCAGAAAGCCGTTAAAAATTAAGATGAATCTCTTTCAAACCGCTTCTTGAGGAATTCTTCGCACATAGGATTTCTAAATCTGAGGGTCGACGAAGACGCTAGAGCTTTGCCTCAAACAGTTTAGGAAAGAAGTCTAGAAGATATTTAAAAAAGCGGTTGACTCATTACCTAAAACTTTGACAAATTGTTTGATTAATATGTTATGGAAATATAAACACCTTGGGGGGAGTATCAGTGTGGCTCTTACTTGAATACTTTTTATCGGAGGCCTTGCTAAGGACATAATTAAGAAATTCTTACTTTCTCTATGATCATTCCCGGGTGTTGTAGTGTGCTTTAGTGTCTCTACAGTTCCAACGGAATACGGAAACTTGGTAAAACCGTTTTGGAGAACCGTTCAGTGGTATACACATACTTTTTTATGGAGGGAGAGGGAGCCACATTCTAAAAAACACGTAGACGAAAGCACCGAGTGAGTGAGAGTGAAAGGAGAATATTAACGTCACACTGATTAGCAACACGAGGGCTTTTGGCAACGGTCCGCGTAATTTTGAACCATGGTCAAGTGACGCGGACGGCACCTGAGCTGGCACCCCCTCTCCTAACCACCACACCAACGGGAGGACGTTTGAGCTCTCGACAGATTTAACGTGCATCGCTCCCCTACACGGCGGGTCTTTAGTGGTACTAGGATCGAACTCATGACACGCTAGCCATGATCCTATTCCTAGACCACTCGGCCACCGCGGACTTCGAAAGCACCCCGAGATAAACTGTATGGTAAAAATTAAAAATGTGTTGATCTATGAAGGGGAGAGGGTTTGAACCCTTCCCCCTTTTTATGAGTATTCTACTAGTACCGTTAGAAATCTTATCACACTTTGAAGTCTCCAAATGATTTCCCTCACAAGTTCATGTTTCAACGCAGCTATCAATCGTATTATGCCGTTGTAATCCTCTTTGAGGAGGACTGGGTGAGCTAATGGAAGGTACTAGTATACTTTTCCATTCTAAAGAAGCACGACCTAAAAACTTCAGTATTCCTTAAAACTGTCGATAAAAAAGGCAGAACTCATTTTAACTATAGTCAATGTCAATTGCGTCAAGCAGATCAGTTGTATTATAGTAAAATCATTTATGCGCATGTGTGTGCGCGAAAAAGCTGTAAAACATTAGGTCATGCTTTTTCTGAGATGTGATTTGAGCGCTTTCATTCAATAAATTCTACTGCTGAAGTCTGAAGGTCAAGAGTTCGGCGTTGAATATGATGAGACCAAGATTTTTGAATGAGTATTTAAGGTTAAGAAATTTTTTTGTATTTGCAAGTGTGAAGTGTGGTACCTATGTTTTGTCTCGATCCCCGACAGATATGCCGAAATATGCTCAGTAGGACTTACATTTACACATTTTACACAGAATACATATTCCTTTTTTTAATTTCTAAACTGGCCACAGACAAAGAAAAGTTCGTTTGCTGTGCACGTGTAGGCTCTTGGTGCTCTCGCAAAAGTCTCTCCAATTAGGAGCTGGATCTAAACTTATGGCCTTCATTCAAGACCAATTATAGTTATATGAAAGATTAATAGTTGATACAGCGTGCAGTATCAAGCTTTATTTACTCATTTTACTCATAATGAAAAAAACGTGCTCAGGAAAAGAGAAATATCAAGTATTGTTGTCCCTTTTAAAAAGATAAAATTAATGAAAAATACTAGCCATTTTGTATACGCTTAGTTCAAGAAATTAAAAAACAATAATTAGTGCCAAGAAACAAAAAAAAATTGTTATATAATGTAATTAAATTAAATTATTGTTAGCACAATTAAATATACTATAAAAAAATCTTTTTCGTCAGTGACAGAAATAACTAATACGCTTATTAAAAAAAATCCAAATAAGCCATAAAATAAAAATATAAAAACCCTAAGAGTTATGTGGTTGTTTTTTTTCGAAGTTGTGTGTACCTAATAGTATTCCTCTCTTGTTTTGAGGGTCAAAATTGCAAAATTTCATTATGACTGGAGCAGAGCTGAAGACTTTTATGAATCATATTCTCACAAACGAACTTTTTTATTTATGTATATAGGTATTATTATTTATATATATTAATGTTTACTTTTTTCGTTCCCAATTTTTTTATCATTAACACGAAAACTTAACACGAAATAAATTCATAAACACACAAAATAGAAGACTTTCCTTTCTGTTTACATTTACAGTGTTTGTGAAATATAAATTTTTCTTTAAGGCATTCTTTCCCCAAATATACGAGAGCTTGAACTAAACGTGAAGCACGTTTTTAGACGAAAAAATGCCTCTATGCTCATAAAAATGTGCAACATTATAATTGAAACATTTCTTTATAATATCGCGTTTTTAAAATTTTTAAATATTCCATAAATATTTATTTTTTCATTTTAACCCATAAAAAGATAGCTATAGGTGCAGTAGAAAAATGCGAAACATTTTATACTAGAAAAATAGATCAAAACAGATAAAGATTTGGAGATGATAAAATATATGCTGCTCTGGTATAAGGGAGCGAAGCCAAAATATAATATTGTTTCAGTTCTTTTCTCCCTAAAAAAATATTATATAATTACGTGAGCTATATTCCTTATACTGATACTTTAAGAACCATAATGCAAACTCGACAGTATCATTTTGTATTTAACAACATCTCTGACTAATTTTTTAAAAAAATTACACCAAAGCTGTTTTAATTTATCGAAATTTTTTAATTTAATTTCCAATTAAATACAAATAAAATTTAAATAAACATTTCTTCCAAAATTTGATTATCAACGACCTATACTTAATTAGTTTTGCCATATGATACAATTTCGTTCCGCGGAGATGAGGATTAGTAAAAAAATTTCCTTAAAAGACTAGCAGGAAAGATTGACATATACAGTTTTGATAACCTTTATCAATTAATTACTTTTACTGCATGAATAACGTCATTTTATAAGGAATTTTTTTAAAAAAAATATGTAAATTTAAATTGAGCAGAAACGTTTGAACTCTAGGTATGTTTTCTACTCTAGAAGCGACAACAACTTTTTCTTACCTGCATAGAAAACGGTTCAGGTTCCAGCTTGCACCAAGAACGCGCGACCGATCAGAACGAACGATTGCGACTGACAGTATCATAAATACGAACCTCGTGTACGGTTGCTAAGCGACGGTCGAAGAATGGGGGAAGCAGGTAGCACACATTTTGGGGCTGTCGATATTTTCGATTTGCGCGGCTTCAAAACAATGCGTTAAAGACCGTGTCAAACTGCCCGCGTGTGTTCCACTTTTTTCAGAAAGAACCAGAGTGGAGGATTTAAAAATCTGCTTTCAAAATAATGCAGAAATAAATGCATTCCATTGATTTTAAAATTGTATAAATCAAATTGAAAAAAAAAAGTCGAACTAAATTGAATTGAAAGTTAGTAGAAACTCTATTAAAATAAAAAAAATATGAGCAAATTATTTAAGTAAAAAAATATCCTTTTTTCCATATCCATGAATAAAATTAATTTTCTTAATTAAAAATTTCAAAAATTAGAACAAAATTACTTTATCTGATTACGTTCGGAACCGTGATTTTGTGAAAGGGTTTTAAAAGAATAGTTGTTTCGATATTTAGTGTAAGTTAAATTAGAATATGCATGTAAAATTATTTTAAGCAAATTATATAACAATTAAAAAATTATTAAAAGCAATTTTTAGCAAAAATTGTAGAAAGAGTGGCATTTTTTCAAAACAGTCTCCTTTAATGGAAAATACTTTTACAATAATATTTTTCTTATATATACCTAACACTATTACACCGGGTTGAACTAAGATTTTTTAAATGTATAATTTAGGAGTGGATTTATTCATATTTTATTACATCAGAGTAGAGAAATGTTAACGGAAAACACACCCGTTATTATTTCAATTGATCGTAACTCAGAAAAAAAAATGTGAATTTTTCATAAGTTCTGTTTCATCCCCGGTATAAAAGTCTTACCTATATACAGTCAACATTTTATTATTATAGAAGCATTTTTAACGCACTTTTATAAACTTCACCTGTATGTAACGAAATGTTTGAACTCGATTTTTACCAACTTTAAAAGACCAGATTAATTCGAAATTTTGCAAAAATTTTCAAGGACCGATGACAGTACAATAACTTTATAATTTTGTTTCATTGTCCTGATTAGGATCATTACCATTAACTATTTCCTATTTCCAGATTTGACAACTAAAAGATTAAGTTAGAACCTCGACGCTAAAACGGTCACACACGCCAGCAATTACTTACTATAATATAAACAATTGTCCTGTTCTTCTGAAAAAGGAAACAATTAAATGATAGTTCAAAAAACTAAAAAAGCACGCTTTTATTGTAGATCGAACTAAAAAAATTATAAAAATAAATTATAATTTTTAAAAAACTAAAAAACACGCTGTTATAGTTTATCAACCTAAAAAGTAAAAAATAATTCTTAATATAAGAATAAAACATGATTAACGAGAAAATTAATGCCATCGTGGTAAAAGCGTGAGGTGCTTCTTACTATATTTTTACACTAATTCTGCATTTCGGAATAGAACTGGTAAGAAATTATAACAATTGATATCGGCACCCCATGCTTTTACCACAATCACATTAATTTTCTCCATTAATCACTTTATTCATATATTAAGAATTATTTTTTACTTTTTAGATCGATTAATTATAAAAGAGTTTTTTAGCTTGTTTATATATATATAAACTATAGTTTTTTTTTTAATTCTTAAAAAGGAAAACGTTTTGAAAATATGTAATTCTTTCTTCGTTTTTTGCCAAAAAATATTGCATTTAAATAACACTTTTTCTTATAATAATATTCTTAAAGCAATTTTGATATGCATATATTCGAAATATATCAATTTATACGCTTTTTCAAAATCACGATTCCGAACGTAATCAGTCACTTTAAAAACGCCAATGGGTGAGTGAATACTAACGTCACTCTATTCAGTTACACTGGGGCTTTTGGCGACGGAGCTCGTAATTTTAAGCCATGGTCAAGTGACGAGGACGACACCTAAGCTGGCACCCCCTATCCAAACTTCCACACCAACAGTAGTACATTGAGCATCAACAGATTTAACGTGCAGCGGCTCCTCTGCACGACGATACTTCAGCGGTACTAGGCTCGAACTCATGACTCCACGCCAGCCACGGCTCCGCTAACTTGACCGCTCGATTAACGCAGCCACTGACAACGCCAAGTTAATTATATTAGTAAATGAAGAAACCCTTCGGAAAAAATGTATAAATCAAATTAGTTTTCCTGATTATATAAATGGAGGAAAGTTAGTCGATTCTACTCTATTTAAAAGGTTAGATAAAATGCTTAAGTAATGCGTGAATGTTTTTAACTGCGTGAAACAAATAAACTTTTTTAATTAACTGCTAATGGACCCTGGAAATTTTTTGAAAAACAAAGCAAACTGAATGATTTTTGTGATTAAACCTGTTAAGGTACACTGATGAAATAAATTAAGAAAATTTGCATATTTTATTGAATTGCATGAAAAGAACTAAACTGAATGAAAAACCACTGCTTCTAGATAAAAATGCAAATTTTGTACGGCAAACACGTAAGCGTACACGTGTGTATAGGCGGAGCCAGCAGAAAAACATGCTTTATAAGCGCGTGTAATTTAAGACGTATTTCGTTCGGCAGCACACCTCGGCGAATTTCTTGACGTTATTTTGAAGCAATCGGCTCATTTCAAATGTAACAGTAAAAATGAGTAACCACCAACCTTTAGAGGATGGAATAATGTGGCGAATTGTGGGGAGGCTAGAGAAGCCGACCAATGTCAAGTCCAGATTTGTAGAGAGTTCAATTTAAAGCCCAGCGTTGTGTATAACTTATGGAAACTGCTCCAGGATACTGGATCCATCGAGGGAAAGCCTGGGTAAAATCGTCCGAGAGCCATGACGGTTAGAGACGATCGCCACTTGTTGATTATAGTGAGGCATAACAGAGGGCTCTCTCGTTACTTGTATGCAGCCACAGGAACCTGTATATCAAAGGTGATTGTTTCAAAAAGACTTCATGAGAGAGCGTTGTTTGCCGGAAGACTTGCTGTTTGTGTCCCGCTCACGTCTACGAACAAGAAAGTCCATTTAGCATGGTGCAGACAGCATAGAGGTTGCATTATGGATCAATGGGTGACCCTTCTGTTCACCGATGAGTCCCGTTTCAGCCTAAACAGATTCTTGCCGTATGTTCATGTGGAGAAAACCAGGGACCCGCTACCTACCTTCCCATGTCCACGAAATGGACAATTATGGCGGAGGATGTTTAATGGTCTAAGCAGGCATCATGTTGGATGGCCGTACACCTCTCCATGTCTTTGGAAGAGGCTCTGTGACTGGTGTGAGATATAGGGATGAAGTCTTGGAGCCCTATGTTCGTCTTTTCAGGGGTGCATGTGACCCCGAGTTCCTTTTAATGAACGATAATGCGAGGCCACACAGAGCTCTTCTGATCGACGAATTTATTGAGAGTGAGGATATTCGCCGTATGGATTGGCCAGCCAGGTCTCCAGACCTCAACCCTATAGAACATGGCTGTGATGCTCTGGGGAGGGCAATTGCAACTCTCAATTCCCCTCCGAGAACCATCCAGGAAAGGAAAACGGCGTTACTGAACGAGTGGGACCAATTGCTACAAGAACTGATACACTGCCTTATTTCAAGTATGACATCACGCTGCGAGGTCTGTATATTTGAACTTTGAAGTTAAGCTTTTTTTGCCGCACAATTAAATATCTATTCTTATTTCAAAAATTAACATTTTAATTTCTTTATATGAAACTGAGATTTAACAATAATTGGAGATTTTCAAGGTGCAAATAATAATAATAATATTTTTTTTTCTTAGAATGTCCGCAAAAAAGAAGCTTAGTCTTCAAGAGGCTTTGGATTTATTACAGAACCTATCATCTGAAATCGGTGATGTACTAACAGATGATTTTTCCAATGAAGTCCCAGCAAATAATCTGCTGAAACTTTCGGTAGATTCTTAAGATGTGACGATCAAGAGACTAAACAAGACTCAAGTGTCAGTAATTCATCACTAGAAAATACAATATTTCCTACCCCAAGATGCAGTGCTTTAAAAAACATTCAATCGAAACCTCATTCAAAATGCACAACGCGTAATGAATTTTCGGGTACAAATGTAAAGAAAAACTATTTATTTCAATATCATCCAATTAAGTTTACGTGTAAAAAAAGGTAAATAAATTTTAAAAATTTAAAATAATCTTTAAAAATAAATATTTTGTGCTGTAAAATATTAATGTTATCTGGTTATTTAGCATTTTTAAGAGTTAAACTGCTTTAAAAAATGTCAGTTGGTCTTTTTGTATCATGATAATAGTTTAGACCTTTGTGAACTGACGGTGCTTTAAAGTACCAATTTAATTAATTAGCTCTAATGGATTAAATTTCCCAAAGCTGAGTATTTTATTTCTGTATATCCCTTAATTTTCAATCTAGTGTTTCAAAAAATTATTGCATGAGAAAAATTGCAGTAAATCATAATGCGGTAAATAAAGGGTTAAGACTGGACAAATTTAACGTGCATGAACCCTTTTACAAGGCCGGACTTCAGTGGCACCAGAATTCAAACTCACGGCTCGTCGACCATGAGTTCGTGACCATGACCACTTGAATACCGTGGACACTATTACTTTTTCACAATTTTATTCTTAATTTTACGTCATTTACTATACTGTGCGCATCCTCTTTAAACTCGGCATCATTTATAGATAATTTCTGATTAGGTATTTATGTTTTAATTTTTAGTAAATGCCTTAGAAAATCTTATTATTGTGCTGCAGATGTCTCTCTTTTATCTTCACACAATGAAACCATTTTGAATAATCCCCTTTATTTAGTGAGTGAGTGGATATTAACGTCGCACTGTTCAGCTATATACACGAGGGCTTTTGGCGACAAACATCGTAATTTTGAACCATGGTCAAGTGACGAGGACAACACCTGAGCTGGCATCCTCCCCTTCTTATTAGAGTGGAAGACATCATATTTGAATAGTTCATTTTTTATGTCACTTAACACATTATTGACCAGCTGGATTTAATTCAAATTTTCAAGCCGAAAAGTTGAAAGCAATGGTGTGCACAAAAAAAAGGGTTGGGATGCTTATCTTTCTCTCATAGAACAACAGATTTTTAATTTGTAACCTAAAGGTTACGTCTCAGTCCTTTCATCTGTATTTTTGTAAAAATATAATCAATTTATGTAGGGCACGAAATGTACACTTTCAAAGCCTATTGTATATTTTTACACGTAGGTGACTACTGTATAGCTTATAAAGCAGAAAAAAAATTTAAAGAGTTATAAAAAGACATATCCAACTTTTTTTCTAATTCATTATGTACAAATAATGTTTATTGAAATTTGTTTAAATTCTTTTATTTCAGCATTTAATTACAAAATGATAGCAAGTGTGTCATTAGGTATATAGCCTCTGTTTAAAATTACCTATCAATGATGTGTTAAGTATTAAACGCCAACTGCAATTTTTTCGAGCTATAGTGATTAAAAAGTATAATCTGAACTTCTTCGAAACACCCTACTATATATATAAGTACACCTTATTTTATTCGCATTTATCTAGAGGTTCGTTTTTATTAAGGCACTTTTATGCAGAGCTACTTAAATTATTTGAAGATTATGCTTTTTTATATCATAGCACATTCAGAATTGATTCCCATATTTTTATTTTTATTCACTTTGGAAATATACAAGTAATTAAAATTATAAGATAATAACAGAAATGAAAAATCATTAACATAAATATGTACAAAAGCATTGGTTAACGCAAATACATTGCTTGACAATTGGTTATTCGCAAAATATTCAAATTAAAGTAAAATTTATGGAAAGTAAAAAATAATGGAAAAACTGCGCCCTTGTGGAAGTTTTTTTTTTCATTAATATAATATATACATACCTCACACTTTGATTTCATAGACTTTACCAAAGTGATGATCCATTCATGTGAAATTGCAGGCCGTTTTTTTTTTAAAAGAACACTTTTGAGTTACTGGAGGATCGGAGAAAGAATATGGCGCACTGAAATTCGACGCCATAAAACATCCCGAGCATGCTCAATCGAGTTTAAGTCAGGTGAACAAGGTAAAAAATCCATTCGAGTGATACCTTCTGTTTACAAGTATTATGACGCCTCATATGCTCGATATAATCGAGTACTGCCATCCATTAACAAAAGCTCTGGGCCCGCAGCACTCCTAAACAGCCCAACCAATACCTTGTTCGCATATCTCCGAGTGATTACAAGACCTCCTTGAAAGATATGCAGCTGGGTGCTACCATTTTTCGTGATTCCTTCCAAGCCATCAAACTTGAAGAGGCCTGTTGCGCGTTTCTTCCTCTCTCAAGATCAAAATTCGTCTATAATTAGTGTTCGGACTCATAAAACAATAATCAGACTCAGTCTTTTTGGCTACTTTGAACATGACCATGATACCAGTTTTAACGGGCCCCTCTGGCCGGTGAAGTGAATGGGACCCTAACATAAGTTTTCTCGTATACAATCAAACCTTGTCAAAAGGCTTATTCGAAATCCTATTGCGGCCTGAAAATCTAAGATCAAATCTCTTGCTGTCGCTTTGTGGTTTCTTCGAACTAACAACAACAGAAAAACGGTCTTAGGATGTGGTTGTTGCTCTTGGTCGACCTTGCTCACGTTATCTATCAACTGATTCAGTTCTTAAAAAGTGGTTCCAAACTGTTAATATGGCACTTAGAGAGATATTCAAATCTTGGGGGACCTCCATTTGTGTTTGGCCTCCATTTATTTAACCAACTATTTATCCTTTTTAACCTTCACTTAAATGAAGCCTATGAGCTGTAACTAGTAAATACTTATCACTCTCAGAAACCACAAATTCGCTTTAAACACCACTACAAACCAGAATTCCACACCATTGCGCACCACATCGTCAATCACCAAATTTGTATGTTTCCTACGTTACTGTATGCGGAGGGAATGTTATTCATCCGGTATAGTGGTTAGTGGTGCTGACTGCTATGCCGTAGGGCCTGGGTTTGAATCCGGGAGAAGGCATGGATGTTTGTGTTGTAAACTTTCCTTTGTGTTCTAAGCCCCCGTGTGGTTCACGGGGTTTATAAATGTTCTCAATAAAAAAGTAGTACTTAATTAACATGTGTGTTTAATTGCCACATTGACCTTGATTGAAACATTAACTTAGTGAGCGTATTTCTTCTCATTATCCTTTACTTTTGAAGATCAGTGCATAATTATTTTTTGTACTTCACGATTTTATTTATCGGACTAAAGCAGAATCTTTGGATTTACGATTGGAAATATTTGTGTGTATGTGTATATGTACATATAAATTCTCCATAGAAACTTTCTTTTACCAAAGATTATGATAATAGAATATGCTGTGGTAGGATTCTCAATGGAATATTCTAAAAATCAAGAAAATTCCTAAACAGTATTGCGTATTTATAAATAATATTGTGTTGTAAGCAAGCGTATCTTTTATATGTACTTGTAAAGTTATTATTTATTATTTTATTTATATATCCAACGTCTGTGCGCGGCTTCTTGACCATTTGACGCCAAGGATCCCTTTACCAACTGACAACGTAGTCGGTCGGACATTCATCGAGTCCAGCGCACTGAAGCAAGTGGTCACCGAAAAGGTCATATCCAGTAGTGGGCGAAAACCCACGCTACGCCAACGGCCTAGGCAGTGGCGTAGCGTGGGGTTTCGCCATCTGGGGCCTACCGGAAATTTTCCACCTTTCTATTTTAATTATTAGTCAAAAAAATTAGTAAAAGTAAAAAAAAAAATTTTTTTAATTTTTTTTATTGATTAAAAATGCACTTCTCGAGTTTTTTTCATAGCAAAATCTTTTATACAGTTGTCAATTTCAATATGTATATCATGTTAAATTGCCAGAATAGCTAAATTTATTAGCCTTAACGTAGACATGGTCAATCTGAGATAATTTTTGATTAATTTTAGCTTAGAGCAGCTTATCTCATTACATTGGCATTACTGATGGCAGAAGTTAAAAAAAATCTCAACATTATGACAATGTTTGGTACGCCCTCTTCAAGTTTGGACTCAATAATATATTTTGATAAACCCAGAGAGAAAGAGAGACGGAGCTAATGAGTTATTTTTACAGCCTGGGTCTGTTGCAGCTACGAAAGCTTGTAGACGGACTTGCTCAAGTCGGAATTCTTCTTTATTAATGTCTTGAGGAGCTTGATCTAATTTAAGTTCGTCCATGCTCAATATCACTTCAGGCCTTAAAATAGTATATTTTTGCGCTAGATTTTCTGCAACTGTAGGAATCTTTCTCGAATTTCAGCAATTACTCTGTCTATTGAAGAAAACATTGTTCGCCTCAAGCCATCTTCGTACGATAACTGAACATCTTTACTTCCGCCGCTAAATATATGCTTCCTCCTGATTCGTCTTGGGGGTTCAAAAGAAATTTAAAGCTTTTTATAAACTTTTAGCATATATTAAAGCATTATCCACGAATCCCTCTCGTTTTGCTTCTAATACGGTCTGTAAAGTACATATTTTTTTGAGCACGTTGATGGATATTTAGTCCCTCTGTTTGCAAATAATTTTGAGCATTATTGACTTCACACAGTACCTGTTGCCAGAAGCCTAAGTAACATAAAAACAAATATTATTGCGTAGCGACTAATAAACTTCCTGCATCTGTGCGTGTATTGCTTTTCCTCGTTTTCATCAGTTTTTCCAGTGCAGTTAAAGTTTCTTTGTAATGGTGTTTAATATAATTTAAAGCATCACCTCTAGCACTCCAACGTGTGTCCTGAATCCTCTTCAAACTTTTTCCTGTGGATTCAAAAAGAACTTCCCATCGGTGCGTCGGCTTAAAAAAAGAATAGCAGTGTTCTAGCGTACGAAAGAAAGTAACCGAATTTACCTCCACTGCAGATGCATGTACGCAAACTAGGTTTAGCGAATGGTTTGAGAAAGGAACAAATTCGGCATAAGAGGATTGATATCTTTTATCCACTGTTGTACATCTGTGTAGCATCCAGCCATCGCGGCAGCATTATGTAAGCTTGCCGTCTACAGTCCATAATTTCGAGCCCATCAGCCTTAAGTTTGCTTACTATCATGGCACTTATACCTTCCGCAGTTTTGTTTTTCGTTTCAATGAAATCTGTAAAAGATTCTTCAACTCTAACTTCCTGGTTTTCAAATATCTACTTGACTTGTTTGATCTATGTGGGAAGTAACCTGGGTGCTGTTAAAAATCACGGAATAATATTTAACCTTCTGAACGCGAGCTATAATTACTTGGCGAACTTAGATTCCTAAAATTTCTAAATCTAATTTTGAATTTGAGGTGACATATAAGTAAGAAAACTGTTTTGGCCTATTTTTATCCTTACTAAATGCTCTCTGAGAACTGGGTAGTACTTTGCCAGAAGATGCACCAATTCTAAAAAGTTGCCTCTATTAGAACTGATGTCATCTTCCCTGTGGCCATGCAACGCCAAATTTTGTTTTGCCAGAAATTGTATAATATCAAACATTCTTATCAGAACTTCATACCATTTTTTAGTTTCTTTGCCAATAGTTCTTGTTTTCTTTTAACAATTGTCTGTCCTTTCCAAAGTCTTTTTTCTAACTCCTTCCATTTAAGAAAATTATATTGCCCATACATAAAGCGTACGTAGAGCATACAATTGTATGAAACAAACTGTGACTTCACCTCACTCTACACGCCACCCTATTGCACCCGCGTGGTCCCGCTTGGCTTGTGTCAGCGCGAGCACGATTTGGAGTTTGAAATATTTTTTGAATTTAAATATCGTGGTGCTTGCCCCCGCCCTTTTCGTATGCCACCCGGGGCCATGCCCCCCTCTGCACCCCCACGCTACGCCATTGGACCTAGGCTCTCTCCAGGTGTCTTGGAATAGAATCTACAGTGGCCAGGGTTTCCCACGGCTCTCCAAGGCTTTTGATTTTTTGGATCACGGCAGTACCTTTGTCAATGTGTGGATATAATGCTTTTTTCCCTTCTGAGGGTCAAGAGGACTTCTGGTTCAGACGATTCGGCCTCCTGCTTAGCTTTTTGGTTGGCTCTCTCATTACCGGGGATCCCAACATATTTTAGGATCCCTGGTAATGAGACTTGTAAAGTTAAGTTTTGGTAATTAATTTTTTTAAATTCATTTTCTTATATGGTAGTGTTTTGAAATTTTCTAAAATTTTGTGTTTCAAATGTTAATAAATTACATTCAGAATTTGATTATCAATTTAACAATGAATTAAGTTTCGATTAGCTTTTAAACAGGGGCCAACTGCAAATGAATTTAGTATAATAAATTCTTATTAATCCAGTAACACCCCTCTCGCATTAAATGGAACGTCGCATATTCCACAAACAGCTATTTTTTTTAAAAATTCATAAGCTCAAATAAAAAGACGAATTTCGTCTAGATTTCACGAACTAGATTCGTATCTAGATATTCCAAATATGAGAAGAATTTTTATTAATTAGTTGTTTAAGGAACTAACGCGAAAAGAAGAAAAACTATCAGAGTAGTTTCTTCAAACAAAAGAGCACGTTAAGAGTTGTTAGAACAATGAGCCTGGAGTGTCATATTCGTAAGAAAAAAAATTCTGACCTAAACATAATTTATAAATAAAGTATTGATTTGAATTCTGTTTCGTAGAATTGTGTATGATTTTGCTTACTCCTGTTTCTAAATACATGTTGTGTTTCATCGTATACTTTCATTTTATGGAATATTTTGTTTAGTATGATCTTTTATTAATCTGGAAGATTTAAAGTCCAATTATTCCTGAAATATGAGGCTGTAACTCAAAAGATGTACTTTATTAGAGTAATGTTTAATAAATAAAGCAAATATTTTCCATAAATATTCTCAGTTTATGCAAAAGATCCATTTGAAAATTATATTTCTTATAAACATTGTAATATATCTCTTTCGGAAGGATATAGTTTAACGGATAACTTTAGAAGGGCCTTAACTAAGTAAAACTGATTATATTTAATTAACTTTTTGAACTGCTGCTAAGCACTTTGACAGGGCCGTTTTATCCATTAGGCACTGTAGGCAACTGCCTAGGGGCCCCGCCACGTTCAGGGGCCCTGTGCTACAGAGAAAAATTGAATTTTCCAAATTGAAATTAATTAAAAACTGTCTTCGTTCAACTATGTCTCAAAACCGTTTAAATTCATTGGACATAATGGCAATTGAAAATGATGTATTGGAAAAGGTTAACTTTCAGGATGTCTTGAACGATTTTGTAACAAAAAAAGTTAGAAGAGTTAATATTTAAGCTTATTGTATGATTTTTTTTAAATGCATATATTAATTACTTATATTCTTTTCGTTTGATTCAATATTTTTATTGAATAATGTGATAATATACCTATGTAGTAAAAAACAGCGTAATTATGAATAAAGTGTTGTGTTAGCGAAAAAATATATTAGGGAGCTAGAAGACGGTAGGGGGGGGGGGCGAGACGATCATTGCCTAGGGGCCACGACATGCATAAGCCGGCCCTGCACTTTGAAAACCGTGTTTTTCCCTCTTGTTTTCGTCTCTACGCCATTTTGAAAAACACCGTTTTTTTCCTTGGTGCCGTTTGGCGAAAAAACTTTGTCGCCAAATACAGCAGTGGGGTGTGCTAGGATTTTACCACAACAACAACTTACTGTACTATTTTTCCATTTAAATATTAATTAATTTTGTTTTTGTTAAAAATATTGTAGGAAAAATTATTCTAGGTATCAATAATTTTTTTTAGTCCCAAATTTCTTAAGATCAATAAAATAATGTTTAGTTACTGCAAAAGTGAGCATAAATCAGATACTGAAGTGAAGAATTTAATCCGCTACGGGATGCGGTAAACGAAACTCTTTGAATCGAAAGTAAAGGATATATTTGATTGTTCTGCATCCCATGAAACAGAATTAAACCGTGAAACAAAAGTATTTATATGACAAGAAAAATCTTACAATAACTTGCTTATAAAAATTATTTGTGAGTTCTTTTTTTACAAACCGTTTTTTGTGAGGATTTCTACTCAGAAAAAATATTGTGTGTGTATATTTCAGAATTATGAATATTTATATTAAAGTAATGCATCATTCTTAAGAAACCACTTGTTCATCAATATTATTATTCATAAAAATAAAGGAGTTCAGTTAATGTATTTTAGCAGGAACGTGTGTGTGTGCGTGCAAACCAGAGGAAAGAATTGTTTATCTAAATGATATGAATTCCTAAAATAAATTATTTTTATTCGTTGACTTTTTATAATTAATTGCAGAGACTGTGTGTGAATTGAATTTACACTCATATTTATATCATTCTACTTTTTAGTTCAAACCTGCAAAGGTAATTGATGTGCTAATGTGTGGAATAAAATATAAAATTCAATTAAGCTAACAAACTGTCATTTTTACTTAAGGAGGCATGAATTTTTAATATTCTTTCAGTTTTGGAAAAAGAAACTTTTTTTTTCTGTACATAGGTTTTGCATGACAAAATTTCAAATACTGATTCATGCTTCTTATATATGCTTATAAGCTGTCTGTAGCTGAAATTTAATTCAAAAAGAGATTTCAAAATTCATATGCAGTTGAACCTCTGCTTTGTGAATCTCTCTATTTTACAAACTTTTTCCTGGAACCAAGTACATAAAGTATATCAAAAATTAATCAATTTATTGAATTTTTTCCCCACACAACAAACTTTTGGGGGGGGGGGGATTTATCGACTTTGTTAAATAGAGATCAAACTGTAACTACACTTCATTCTATGTACCAAAATCTAATTTAGTTTGTTTTTTAAATGTAAAATTTTTTTTTAAAGGACATCTAAAAAGAGTGTGATTGGTCATCAAAGCACATTTTCGGATAAATTCAACAATAATATTAGTTGCCATTTTTTTAAAAAAATTCACATTATGGTGTTTAAAATATTGTTTGACTTTTATGTGCTTACTTTACAGATATGTTCTAATTAATATCATAAATACTGTGTAAGGAAACAATATTAGAAAACTGATTGTTTAGTGTGGGATAAAGTACCTTGAAGAGTGTAAAATCAAATAAAAAATAAGTTGAAAAATGGCCTATTGACAAAGTTGACATAAGGGATTTACTGTTAGAAAGGGATTATCAGATATTTACTGGTTCTGAGGACCATGAGTTAACTGACTTGAAAAAGCAGTTGCCAATATAAACATTGGTGTTACTACCCAATTTGAAACATTATTACAAATGCAGTGACAGAACAGAATTTGGCGTATTGCTGTGATTGGCTTCATGGTCCCTAAAACCATTAAATACCTGGACTAGTTACGAAGAATCCACATTTAAGCTCTGTAAAAATTTCTATAGAATTAAATGAACAATTTTTCTCTTTAATTTCTCTTGGAACTGTTCAATAAGTGGGGGAATTAGTTGGCTTATATGGCTATTCTGTGAGAAAAATTTTTCAAGGCCTGGGAACAAAGTTCAGATTTTCCTTCTCAAAATCAATGATTAATTTGCCATTACCTGATTGAAATCATGCTGTTTGTGGAGGAGAGTGAATTTAAAATTTTTATTCTAATGGATACACTATAATATAGAATAATATGTAAATAAAAGCATATAAATGGGCATCTGTAAATATAAATGGGCATCTGTAAATGGGGTCCTAGATTCCAAGAACAAATTCATTCATGTTAAGACCAACAATATGATTAACCAGTGATATTACTCACCAAACCACAATTTATTCTTGTGTCTTTCAACTCCTTGGTGTGGCAATTTGATCAAAAATATTATGGTAGTTGCAATTCCTTCCCTACCCTGATCCTCCTGTTATCAAAATGTTAAAAGAATCATTAATGCTTGATTTAAGCTCATTATCGAGAGCAGATTTGAAACTGTAAGGGGGAGAGGGGAGATTTTGGGCTCCTTAATGGGAAGTCCCATTCCTCATGAAACTTTATGATGTTACTAACTTTAGAATTAAAACTGGACAGGAATGGCCTCATGAAAAACCTGTACAGATTTGATTTTGTAGATTCGTCAACTTGTCTTTTGTGTAATGCTAAAGATGTGTTGAGACCATTTGATCTATTGTTCTAGATTTTGTGATGTAGTAGTGGCTGATGCTGTTAAAAATCATTGCAACTTTCTTTGTTTTCCTAAACTATATTGGGCTGGACTGCCTGTCATAAATTAATGGGAGTCATGCCTAGGTCTGGTTCTAGGCATGACTGCCTTTGTTTGTTATCCTGTCTTCTTAAATCATTGATGTATTCCAGATTTTCAACACTGTAATAAAATGGAGAAATTTAGTTAACAGTATAATAGAAAAAAAATGACCTCTAAATTCAAAGTAACATATAAAATAGTGTGTTTGTTTATGATACCAGCAACTATAGTATTTGACAAAATTTGGCTTTATGGTCTCTATAACCAATAAGTACCAAATATTGTTTTCTCCTGTTTTTAAACTAAAAAAATATAACTCTTTTTATTTTTAATTTTTTAGATGCCATTTCCAGTTCCTGTGTTCTAACCTGCAGAACATGGCAGCAAAACGCTTCTTCAAAAACAAATTGAGTGATTCTGTAGGAGCCCATGTAGAAATTCCCAAGGCAGATATTAAGAATCTTAGCCTGAATTATGCTCAGTACATTTTCAGTCAACAAACTGTTACAGCAGATGACTGTGATGGTGGACTGTATGTTGGTCTCTCAGGTATCAGCTACATGTGCTACTATTTATCACAACATGATCAGTTTACTGAAAAGAAGCAGGAGCTCTTGGAAAAGAGCTTGTATTATATGATATACGCTTTAGAAGATGCAAATCATCCCAGAAATAGGCACACCCAGACAGCTTTCTTACTTGGGGGTTGTGGTTCTTATGCAGTTGCAGCAGCACTTATGAATGCCCTTGGGAAAGAGAAAGAGTGTCAGATGCATTTGCAGCAATATATTTCTCTTGCAGACCGATGTATGGATCTGGATTATTTGGGCAATGGTTCTGATGAATTGCTTGTTGGAAGAGCAGGATATTTGTCTGGAGTTTTGTTTCTGCAAAAAGTATTTGGACCTGAAGTAAGTCAAAATTACACATATGTATAAAGTTTTTGATACTTATCTAAACATTATACTTTTTGTTAACTTTACTGTGAGATTGATAGTTTGTTTTCAAATTGACAAAAGCTGCAATAATAAATATCCCTCCACACTCACGAAAGTATAAGTATACTTGGTATGTTGATAATTATATCATCAAATCTTAATTATCTTGGTATGTTGATTAGCATGGAAAATAAATATCTTCAAGAAAAAATATTTGTTGTGTTTTTTACATTATCTTATGAGAATTGTCATGAGTTATATTTGTTAATGTTGAATTATAAAGACATTTTTTTTACTGAGCAAGTGTAATTTATCTTAAAAATCTATATAATAAGTGAAGTGATAACTCCACTTATTATAAAGTGATATCTAAGTAATATAGTGAAGATCCTTCTGAACAAGCACCATTGACCAATAATCACTAATAATACTCAAAAGTAACAAATCGTTTTATGTCACTCCATTGGACAAAAATGATCAGTGATATAATACATATGTACCAAAATATCGTTTTGGTATATCTTCCTTATCAGTCAATGGTCTTTAAACACACATTTACAGATTTTTTTTTATAAAAAATTCATTTAGATGTACCAATCTGTTTTGTCATTATGCATATATTTATTGAATTTCATCTAAATTATAAAATCTAAATAATACTATGAATTTCTTACTTTATTATTGTAATTAACATCTTGGTTGTGAAAAATTTTAAAGTAGAAACATTTTCCAAAGACATTTATGTTATTTAAATCACTTTTTTACAAAAAAGAATCTCACTAATATGTTTTGTGTTGTAGGTGGTGCCAGAACAAAAAATTGACGCGTTATGTTCAGCTATGATACAATCTGGAGTACAGTATTCCAGAAAATATCGGTCCCCTTGTCCCCTCATGTATGCTTATTACAAAACAGAATATCTAGGTAAAGTAGTTTTACATTTTCTATGGAATAACTTTCTTTGTTCTGCTTATTACCAATATTTGTCTTGCTTTTACTAACTTTTTTATTAATTTATTGGTAGCACATAAGGTATTTATTTATTATCATATACACATAACTCCATTATATGATTTTAAAAACAATTCAATACTTAAATAATATTGTAACAATGCCAACATTCAAGATAACTCGCCAAGATGGCCTCCCCAATTTTGCATGTGTCATTTCTCTTAAATGGCTACCATGTGTTTTGTTTCGTATAATGTCCCCAATATGGTTGCAATAATATGTACAACAATTCTGCTAATAAATTTGCAACTTTTGTGAGGGAACAAAATTATTGCCAAAATTATTATATATTAATATTATAATAATTATTTGATAATTGTCTTAAATTGTAAGAAAAATTAATGTGATAGAAATTGTTATGACTAAAATAAATTTGTATTACAGGAGTGTTTTGTTTAATATATAGGGAAAAAGTTTTTCAAATCTTTTGTACATATATTTATAAATCTTCATAATTTAATTATATATTAATGTGGTATGAAATTTATTAATTGTGTAGATTATTGACCTAAATCAATTTCTCCTTTTTCCATTAAACGAGTTACTAATGCTCAAATTTTGTGAATAATAAGTTTTTGTAATTTCAAAAAACTGTTGAAGGGAATGGTTAAAGCTACTGAGTATTGTCTTCACATGGCATGATCTAAGAAAGGCAAAAAGTGGCAAATCAGCTTCTGTATCAATTTCTCAATCATTTGGCTCTGGCTAAAATAATCAAATATCATTTTCAAAGCTTTTTAGTTGATTGTAGAAAAATTGATTTTTTTTAAGTATATTACCAATTTCCTTATACATTTTAGTATAAGAATATTAATGTTGGAGCATTTATTAATGAATATTCTCCAAAAAGTTAGTTAAATTTATGATTGCTTTAAAATTTTATTTTTTGTTACTATTTTTCATTCAGGAGCAGCTCATGGATTGTCTGGCATTCTGCAGATGCTCTTAAGTTTCCCAAGTTTCTTACAGAAGCGTCCTGATGCAGAACAATTAATAAAGGAGTCTGTTGATTATTTTCTCACTCTCCAACTGCCATCAGGAAATTTTCCATGTGCGATGGATGAAGTTGGCAATCCAAGGTCAGAAGCCCATGAATTAGTGCATTGGTGTCATGGAGCACCAGGTAAGTTTTATGGTGCAATTTAAAGACATCCTTTTTCAGTGTTATAAACAAATTAACTTTGAGCATGTTTTTATAGTGGATAATCTCAAAAAAAAAACCATGATACCAATTTAACACAGTTTTGTTTTCTTGTGTAATATATTATCATTTCAAAGATTTGCTAATTGTATTAAAAAATGATCACAATACATATTTAAAGTATAACTTTATAATGCTCTGCTAAACATGTGACCCAAAATACTCATAATATTGTTACAATAAAAATTAGTTAGGACAAAAGCTTAGCTTTTGAATTCTCAGGAAGTTTGTATCTCTTTCTTTCATACTATTTAGACTACAGGACTTAGAAAAGCTTTTATTAAAAGTAATGTTTATTTATTTACTAATCATGGATGTTTTTGCTTTTTTTTTTTACAAAATTAACATTAGAAAGATAAATTTAAGGCAAAATAATTGAAAATGTCCTAATTTACTGGTGTTTTTTTTATTATAAAAGTAATTTCAATTTTGTAATGATCAAAACATTTTAATGATTATGGCTATCTAAACACTTGTACCAGAAACAATTGTTTTTATGTTTAAACATATTTATAGAATACTAAAGTGTTGAAATTATAAATTTTATAAAAATATTTTCAATGAAAATCATTTTTTAGTTAACATAAGTTAATTTTTAAGACTTACTGCTTTCCTTACTGATTTTTTTTTTAAGTTGCAAAAAAGATTGGAAGGTTTTAATTTAGGTTTTAAATTGAAATTTTTACATGTACAAAAGCATGTAGTTTTATCATCAATTTGCTATCAGTTATTTTTTTTTAATATTATCATAATTTTTGAAACAAGAGACAACTCAAAGTGATACTTGGCATTTGATAAACTAGTATCTGATTCTTTTTCTTTCTGGATTGCCTCTAAAATCTCTTTCAGGAGTACAGAGTGTTGTTGGATTTCATTTTTTCTCTGTAACATCTGTTAAATGCTTTGAAGTTAGCCTGGAGAACCTAAAACTAATGCTGGATCTTCTTGATGTGACAGAAAATTGTCACAGTGATGTTTCCCATCAAGTTATATTCTAAATTGTTTGGGTGATCATAAATCTTTTGATTTACAATACAAAATGTAGGAATTCTACTAATCCAAATCCTATCAATGGAAGAAAATCATGTAATATTACTCCCTCTCTTTCTTGGTGTTGAAAAAGAAGCTGATCTAATTTCTTTTATAGGCAGAGTAAAAACATTACAAAACAAATCCTTCTGAAAAATTCTGCTATGCTCCAGATAACTGGGGTTAATAATTAATTGTAATATATATATATATTATTTATAATATATCTAGATATATTTTGTTCTAAATAATGGGAAAATATGCATATTTATGTATTATTTCTTGTATGTAATAATAATAAATAAAATCAGCGCAAAACTGTTGTATATCAAACTTTCATTATGATTTATCAAAATCTCTGTACTAATCTGTACTTTTTTCTTTATTCAGACATCACTTAAAATCTAAGAAAAAGATGACATACTTTTGTTTGTAACTTCCTCTCCACAAGTTTATATTTTAAAATGTTAAAAAACATTGCTTTAAATTTCTTTTTATGTTGAAATAAATAAAACTTATAATCAAAGAATAGAAATAGTTCATATCTTACTAATCTTTTGTATCCATTGATTATTCTGTTGGAAATAACACTGCCAAGATTGATTGTATTTCATATTCATAAATTTGTATTTGTAAAGGATGCAAGAAAAAGAGATAAAAACTCTTATCTCTAGGCTTCCATTTTTTAGACTAATTCCTCTAAATTCTTTCTTTTTTTCCCTACAGGTGTTGTGTATTTAATGGCCAAAGCTTACTTGAGGTGGAGAGAGGAAAAGTATCTTCGAGCTTGCCTTTGTTGTGGGGATGTTGTGTGGAACAAAGGACTGCTGAAGAAAGGTCCTGGTATTTGCCATGGTATTGCAGGAAATGCTTATGTCTTCTTGTTGCTCTACCGTTTAACAGATCACCATAAGCATCTGCATCGTGCCATACAGTTTGCAAACTTTTTAACTAGTGACGAGTTTAAACGAGCACGTACCCCAGACAGGCCTCTCAGTCTATATGAGGGTCTTGCAGGAACAGTCTGCTTTCTAGCAGATCTCTTGCAACCAGAAAAAGCACACTTCCCTTTTTTTGATGTCTTCTAAGTTTTGTTATTTTGTGTGGATTTTATTCTTATGTTTTAAATAAAAAAGACTTTGTGTTTGGAATGTTTGTGTTAATAAGTATATGATTAGATTATTTTGAGTAGTCAATGCTGTTCCTTTGTAAATTTTGTAGCCCTGTATTTATAGAGAGATAAATGTGTGTTTATTGTTGTTTTTAATACCTCTTTAATCTAATTGAGGGCTAAACCATGTCAATGAGATCATTCTTGTAAAATATATGGAAGGAGACTGCTTTTATTTCCAGATATGTGGAGAACCTTAAGAATAGAAATCTGAATTGGCTCTTTTCTTGGTTTTGTGATTTGGAACCATGGTCAGATGACTAGGACTATATCTGAGGTGGCACCCATCTTTCCTAACTTTCTCTTTACCCTAACTTAAAGACTGAATCTTGGCACAGTTTGAACTTACATTAGCCCTTCTACATGATAGGTCTCTAAAGTAATCCAAATATGTATCCCTACTGAAATGCCATTATCCACAAGCTCAATACTGTAACCACTCAGCTATTGTGCCCAGAAATTTTGTTAAAAATGTATATTAGTTTTGTACATGTGTGTGAGTTTTTTCAAAATTGTCCGATTTGTGTTATTCTCTTGCATTTCATGTTGCTTGAAGACTTGATTACATATTGAAATTAAAATGGATGTATTATATGGTTTATAGAATTTTTTATTATTAAAATACTTCTTTTGATCATAATATTTTTTAATGGAAAAGTCATGTTTTGTAATAATTTGTTATGTGTAGTTTTTCAGTAATTGTAGCACATCATTTTAAAATAAAGTTGTGTATTTAAACATTTTATTATGAAGGGTATTTATATCGAAAAAATTCTAAATAGGAAATATTTAAACTACATATTTTTGTTAGCTGTATCTCATCAGGACTAAATTCTTCATAAGGTCAAGAGAATGTGAGCCATTAAAGGAACTATCAATCTCATTTTGCCGAATAATCTCTTTTAATAGGTTCTCCAGAAAGAGAAGAAGAATTCTTTTTCCGAATAAGGTAAAGAATAACTTAAACAGCCAATGATCCAAATTTCATTCAAATCTGTTCTCTAATTCAATAAAAATCTACAAAACCAAAGGGACCCACATACTAGATTATACATCCAAATTAATCAGAATACTTTTTTCATTTCCAAATATTGCATAATAAAGGACGGTAGTGTATGTAAAATGAGGCAGTCTGTCTTAAGTGGCGCATATTTTTAGGACTGCATTTTACTTGGTATTTTATATAAATTATAGAAAACCTATTTTAACACACATCACAAATGTCTGGCTAAACTTTTGTATTAACAAAAGCAGCTATTAATACTTTTTTATATAAAATTCGAATTAGCAAAGATATATTACACAGAATTTATAATAGTCATTTCTAAAGACAAGTTACATAAAAATGCCTTGAGTTGCTGAATAGTTCAATGTTAATATTCATTCACTCACCTCAATGAAAATGTAGCTATGCTTGCTTACTTGCAAGCTTATGGTCAGTATTGTCGAGTTCAGAGTTTGAAATTTAGAACCTCTGTAGACCCACCACGTAGAGGGGGCCAATGTACATTAAATCTGTCTGGGCTCAAAGTTATCGGGTTGGCGTGGCAAGGAAGTTCAAAGAGAGGGTTGCCTTCATCACTAGGTTCAAAATTGTGAGGTCAATTACCAATAACTCTCATTTTGCTTCAGAGTCTGATGTAAATTAAAGTTAAATCAAACTCCATCAATGATATCCTTTCTACATGTACAAAAAGATTTTGAGCTTTGATAGATACAACATGCATCAGAACAAAATATAGAGGAGATTCACTTAGTTTCTAACCATGTAATAATGGTCATTTGTGCCTTCATTATGTCTGTTTAATATTTGATAAATAAGGCTATTTATTAGAAACCAGCTAATTATTTCCGATTTCTTTAAAAATGTTAAAAGTTAAAGAGATAAATACTTTGAATTTAACTTGGTAAAAGGGAAAATTGTATGTTATATACTAAAAAAATAAAATGTTAAAAACAAAAATATTTGTGACAGTGATTTTTATTTCTATAAAAATTATTATCTCTCAAGTCATTAACACCCAAAGTTAATTTATTAGTATCACTGCCTAATTTTAAATCATTTGTAAAAATGAACTTAATAGATATAAGGTTATTTACTATCCACATGAATTCCTGCAAAGATTCAAAACTTATTCTTAGTACTCTTTTATTTTTACTATTCCCGTTTGAGATATTTCTAATAAAGAACTATTCACCTATTGCCGGCTAAGTGGGGTAGTTGGTTTGTCTTTGGTCTTGTATGTCTAAGGTTGCGGGTTCGACCCCGGCCCAATTCGGTGGATTTTCATGATACAGAAATGGACAGCAGCCATGTCGTTTGTTTATGCAGTGTGTAAAAGATCCCTTGCATGCCTATTTGGCTTGGGTGCTCGCAGCAAAATTAAAATCCTAAGTACGGTTTTGCTTCGCCATAGCTCAGGTGCCTCCCTCTGGGGAGAAAACCAGGCATCAAAATTACCTGCGGCGATTGATATCTGTCTATATATGGTGCTGCACTAAAAATACATACCAGCTCCCGGGGAATGTACTAGGTCTGCAATGGTAAAACACTAATCCACGGCCCCATTAGCAATTTTTAAAAAAATATTCACCTTATTTCTAAATGAGCACAAAACAAAGTTGTCATCTTCAATTCAACTGACTTAATTATTTTATTCAATATGCACACATAAGATAGGTAAGCAAATATAAGAATCTCATAAATATATCACTTAAATAAGCATTGTTGTCCAATTTGTACTACATTAGCTATTTAGCTGATTAATTCAAAATTATACCATAAGCTGAGTTTTTTTATCTCATAACTGTACTACAATATTGTGATTAATTTGTAAATAATAAGAGAAATTTTTGTATAGTATATGATTAATTGGAAATATACTTCAGAATGTTTATCTATCTGGCCTGAAAAATGTTTACAAAATATTATTTGAATCAAATGTTTTTTTTTTTATATGCAATGCACATCTCTTCCAAAGATATGTATAAAAAGTTCATGATTTAAAAAAGAAAAAAAAATCAAAATTTTCACAAAAGTTATATATATATATGTATAATTTTTTTTTTTTTGTTAACTTCTATAATACACAGAAAATATTTTAATATTCATGATTTGCATCACATAGGTAATATATTAAATAGGATACATATTAACTCACTTTTCTATGGTAATAACTAACCAAATATATATCCTAAAATTATAATCTTTTTATTGTGCATAGGAGATAATAGTTCTGTAATGAAAGCAATATACACAAATGAGTTTAAATTTGCTGTTATCTATTTAAAATACTTATTTAATACTAACATTTGATTCCAAAAAAAGGTAAAAATTAGTAATTATTACCAGCTAATACACAAGTACCAAGAGTCGTAGATGGTATATATTTCAAAATTTTACATACAATCATTTGCTTAAGAGTAATATATGCTAGCCACATACAGAATTCAGGAAATATAAATAGCTAATCTCTGAAATGAAAGTATTAGATTAATAAAATACTTTGTTTCACTGTTAAAATAAAAATACTGCAAAGTTCCTGCTTCAAAATATTTTGGGTTGTTTTCAAATTTCTAACAATCCAATCCCTGGTAAGAAATTCCAGAACCTCAAAAAAACTTATCATCAGGTATACTTTTAAAAATATACTTGAATAATTTTTAAGTATATTTCTAAAACCTTGAAAAGGTATTTAATTCATTTGATAAATTAGAATTTTCAAAAAGAATAATGTATTTTTAAAAATAACATGTTTTTGAGTTGTGGGTTTGAATCCTGGTGCAACTGAAGACTTGCCGTGTAAAAAAACTGATGCACATTAAATCTGTCGAGGCTCCAAATCCTCATGTTGGCATGGTGTAGAACAGTGGTTTTCAAACTTTTTTGACTCACAAGAACCCTTCGAACAAAAAGATGTTTTAGAGGAACCCCATTCCACACACATTTAGAAGAAGATATCTGAAAACAATATTTAAAGTAGATCAACATGTTATAGGTACTTTTTTTATGTGTGTGTATTGTATTTTTTATAAAAAAAAAAATAGTATGTTATTCTAATTTACTCTATGCTCTAGGTATCACCCAACCCATGCATAATATTTAGTAATATGTTTGTTTCTTTTTGCACATCTAGGTCTATTGAAATTAACTGTAATCACATTTCATTTGTTTTTGTAGTCAATCACACTGAGAAATATTTTTTGGGGTAACATCAAAATGTTTGTAGTTGTGTTAGAAATCCTGTGTATTTTGCATGAATTCGCAACCTAAAACTTAGGAGCTGTTCTTGCTTAAATTAAGATTTTTGTGTCGATAAACTGTTCCCTTTCTTACATTATAGGTTTTTTTTCTTCCCTCAAATGAAAATAGGTGCATTTTCCATTCGAAAACTATTTAGTTTTGCAAAACGTTCTAAAAAGTATAAAATTATTTCGTGGAACCCGGGTTAGTAAGCAATAGAATATTTCCAATCCAGTAGGTAGAACACATAAGGAAAAAAACTTTAAATATATTCCTTTTTTTTTCCATAAAAGTTTAAAAAAATATTACAAAATGAAGTTATGTTTAAATAAAATTTTCAGTTTCAATGACTGGGATGAATTTTAGATGCTTGTAGTTTTACAAACTTCATAAAGAACATGAATCCATTTTGCACATACACATTTATAATTTTCTTTTCAACTTTGTAGAACCCCTGGGAATGCCTTGTGTAACACAGTTTGAAGATCACTGATGTAGAAATTTGAAGAGTAGGGTGCCACCTTCATCATTTGACTATGGCTCAAAATTGGAAGGTCCACCGTCAATAGTCCCTATGTTACTTCCTAAGTGCAGTGTTCATCATAATCAGTCAATTAAAAATTAGCATTCAACATTTAGAAAAAGTATCTAGTGATAAGTAAAAATCTATTTATTTCATATTTTCCATTTTTTTTATACAAGAATTTCAGCTAAATTACCTCCTTCAATATATGATCATTTAAGCTTGACTTATTGGCAACAATAATTGGGACAATGAAATTTAAGATGTTAAATTTTGGCTTATACCAATTGCCCATATTATAAATACATAACAGTGTAACAAAGAAAATTGCATCAATTAAATTTTATATTACTTTGCCACAATGATGCTCCAGAATCTGCTTATAAATGAATATTTAATAAACTTTATTCCAATGGAAGGAAATTTTACCACTACAGAATATCGTGACTGTTCAGTCAAAAATTCTGTACCAAGAATAGAAGAATGTTGCAAGAATCATTCACTAGAAGTGTTACATTACTAGTTGTGTTAATGATGAGATTAATTGGTTCTTAAAACCTAGGATACTCATGCTTTATTTATGTCGGGCTAACAAACTTAATTCTTTATCAATATTTGATGGTTTTTGAAACAACTGTAGATTGGTAATGCCAATATTCATGTTGACAACAACTCATAAAAAGCTTGTCACCAACCATAGTTTCTATACACCAAAAACTTTTCCAAGTCACTACAAAATAATTATTCATTTTAAGTCAATACTAAATCAGTATATAATACTAATGTAGTAAATTGACAAGACTGACATATCTATAAATAAACAAAATATCTTCCAGCACCTTTATAATGTTTCCTTGATAGTTTCTTTAAAAGCGCCTATTACTGACCTTGCACTGAGCAAAATGAGAGAGATTGGTTGCATTGTCGAATAGGCCACTTATCCCGACAAGGGTTTTCTCGCTAAATTGATAAGTGTGCCAAATCTGGTAACCCTTTTGGTTTTTGTATCAGTGAGGGAGAAGTTGGTTCATGTTGTGGTAAGGTTGCTACTCCAAAACTCAACACGCAAACTCAACAAATCAGCAATTTTTCAAAATTTGACGGACCAGTGGCCGATTCAACAATTTCACCAAATGACTTGTATATTTAAACATTAATCATTTTTTTTTCAGAAAATTTTTAATATATTTCATAATTTATATCAGTAAAAATTTTGGTATATATACTTATGTATTATCACAACCAATTGGTGACATTACATGAAACAAAGGAACTTGGTTACCGATTCAACACATGCGAAATCAGAGTTGCCAACTTGGTAAGTTATTTTGAATGTTGGCATAGTTGCAATAATTAAACTTTTATAAATTATTAGGGTATCTAATAATTAATTTGTTTATAAAATATTTTATTTTGTAAATTAAACTTCATTTTTACTGAACAATCTCCTTTTTCACCCTAGCTTTTTTTTACTTGAGCCAACACTATTCATATCATGTTTAGAACAAGGTATCGAGAAATAGTAAAATGGAATTCAAAAAAATAAAATTGGCAACTGAAAGCAATTTTTTTTTATTTTTTTGTATAAACAGATTTATAAAATTCAAACTTTTTTAATAGCAATAAAAAGAAAACTTTTCAAAAGGGAAAAACAAAAAAAGATATACGAAAAACAAAGCATGTATGTAAAAATTATATACATAAGTATATATTTGTACCACACATCAAACAAATTGTACTTTCAATACTTTAAAAAAATGCACCACTAATCAAAACTATAATTTTTTAAGGTAGAATGCCAAAATGTCACACTGGAATCAGTATACTCTTTTTAGTTCAATATCATTAGATTCATTGATCTTGTCAGCACATCGATTCATAAAAAGTTTTAAGTCAGACACAGCATACAGTAATATATACATTATTGCAATCGTAGGCTCGTGTTCATTATATACAGCTAAAGCAATCACAGATAATAGTAGCAAATTTTGAACGTTAACACATAATATAGTGTTATTTCATTTATTTTGGATATAAGAACTTATCAATGATATTTGTTTTGAGCCAATTTAAATCAATCTGCAGATGATCGCCAACCACTTGCAAAAAATGCAGTTTTTTTTGCTCATCCATTTCTTTTAAACCCAGCCTGTCTTCAGTGTACAGAGGTGAATCCTGTAGCGTTATTATTTCTTTATCTTGTCCTGGCTTATAGAAACCAAACCATTCAGATTCCTTTGGATACACCATTTTATCCTCAGTAAACAGAACCATGACAAAATTTTCCAGTTTTTTCAAGTTAGTTTTGTATGTTTCATTTCTGATTACTTCATTGTTTATTTCTGCTAAGAATAAACTTTTGGTTTTATACTCTTCTTCATTCAAAGGATTATGCCAATACTGAGCTTGGACAAGATGACTTTGTACATAGTCCGTATAGGCTCCAAAATCTAACATTCTACGAATCACTTCACAAAACTTAACACTTTCCCCAGGACAATGGGGTAATCCAAAAACTCCTTGATGTTGCCCGCCAAAAGTAATAAGATTTTTCATAGGAGGATTAGGGCAACGTTGGGCAACTGCGCGAAGAAACTGACCACCTTGCGAAAATCCAATTGCATTATATCCATCTTTTAAAGCAGCGTCTGCCGAAATCTTCGCACAGGCCAAAGAAATTTGCTCATTCACATTCATTAAATAACTGTTTTCGATATCAGTCAGTTCATTTTCACCAATTTCAAGAGAATGTACATGGACATCGGGAATATTGTCTTCAAAAAATTTCTGAACTCCGCCAATACTCATCGGACTACAACAACTATCGCCCATGCCGTGCCACAAAACTATTGGCACTGGATTGTTTCCCTGTATTTCATTAACTTCAAAGAATTTTTCGGCTGAAGAAAATGAAATAACTGTAAAAAATAGCATAAGTTTGATATATACCACACAACAATCCATCTTGTACTCTTTTAATAGAATTTCTATTTCTCAACAAATGTGGAAGTCCACACACGTCCTTGAATTGTTCTCGACAAACAAACAAAATATATCAAATTTGGATAAGATAAATTAACGCTAACAAATTCTTGATCGACATGTGATATAAAACAAAAGCTTATCCCTTTACTACTTTGTATTACGCAAAACCTCGATTTGAAATATTGTCAACAACAGGTGATTTCTTAATTCATATCAAATCCTGCAGTCATTTAATTTCATTTCACCTTTAATACAAAATAACCAAACCATGTGATGATCGGATATTTAAAAAAAAACTGAATTTTAATAAAAGAAAAAGAAAGAATCAGCGGCTTTCTTGAAAAATTCGAGTAAATGGATTCAAAAACCAAAATTCCGCATTCAGAACTATCTGAATACTTTGATGCTTTTAGCACTTTGAAACTAGCAGATGTTTTAAAATTAAAAATTTTGGAACTATTATATATGTTATGTATATTAAGTTAAAGTATTTCTCAAATATTTTTCGAAGATTTAACAGGGTTCAACCAGGGACTTCTTAAAACTTCTTGAGGCCCTGAGTCCCTTCTCAAAAGTAAGCCCTGAGCCTTTACACAAATGTAGGCCCCACCTAAGACTAAAAAGTAGACAGTACATAGCATGCGTTGTCAAATACTCGTACAAACAACAGTCTCAAACAAACAAATGAACATGGCTTACAATCACACAAACCGGCTAGACCGACTGCCGCCTTTTAACTGAAAGAGTAATGAAGGTGTATGGTGGTAGGCCTAGGCCTATACGTGGATGATGGTCATCACATGTAGCTAGTTGTCATATCGTCCAAAATTCCCAGTTTTTCGGGAATACTTCCGGAAATAGCATTTTGACCGTCGAAATTATTCGAATTATGAACTTATTAAAGCTGAGTCAAGAACGAGACGAGGCTTCCATTGTGGACGAGGCCCGGGCCCAGTTTGCCCATGCCTTAAGACGCCACTGGGTTTAACCATATCTGGTTTGTTATGTATGTTGGCAATTGTTAGGGGGGAAGGTGGCGAGAATGTTTTTAATACAGTGTTGTGAATTTTTGAAATTTATATTGTATTGCTTATTCTATTAATAGATAAGATAGTTTATTTTGAGTACAAATTTGCATATTTATAAGAAGAAGAGTTTTAGAGTAGGAGAAAAAAAATGGCTGTTTTCCCTCATCCAGAAAACAAAATGGCAATTGCAAATAACGGGGAATCACAACGTCAAATAAATTTAGAAGCAATAATACAGATATTGAATTTATAACAAAATTTAAAGAACAATAAAACTTAACTATTAATCCTAGTATCACGATTTTTTTTAAAAAAAATCAAATAATAATTTTCCGAGTAGTAACCAGAGCCTGTGCTGGGTTAGAACTCGGTACCTCCTAATCCGTAAGCCCTTAAAATACCACTAGACGAAAGTGATCACTCCTGTCCGGAGGCTGTTACTGGCCTATTTAGATACCACCACAGTACTCCCCCACCAGTGAGTTGGTGGATAGGTGAACAAACCAGATATTTGTTGTTATGACGAGCGTGGGAGTTGTTACTATTACATCAAGTGGGTCCGACGACTTTGCTTGCTGTTCTTGCGCCTTGACACATCAGCGGGTTTACGTTTTTTTCTTTTCAGCCAAGGTCACCAATGTGTTGAATTAAAACCCGCGACCTATGGATTTGTAAGCACGTAGCATACTACTAGACATAAGGGATCACTTTTGTTCGGAGGCTGTTACCGACTTAAGGCTATAGTCACAAGCCATCCTTCTCTACAAAGGGGCCTAAATGCAAAAAACCATTTAAGGCCCCTAAATTTTTGTAAGATAAAAAAATTTTCAATAGTGAATATATATTTCTGATGCCATGTTTATTCAATGCCTGATATTCTTTTTGCTAAATCATTAGTTACTTCAGAAAAATTAAGTCTATAAGTATATATATGTCATTTCTTTTAAATAAACAGTATTTTAATGTATGAAGAGGTCTAATTTTTTTAGGATCTCATTTAAAGCTATCTATTTTATATCCGGCGTATAACGCGCCGTAAATTTCGATCTTATTTTTTAAGTTAAAAGTGCGCGTTATACTCCAGATTTTACGATAAGTGAGATTAAGATTTTCCTAAATTGATGAACGAATCAAATAGAGAAATAGAGGAAAGAAATTTTTTGAAAAACTGAAGAGGTTCTTTGGCTATTGAAATAATTAATTACGTTAATAATTACATGCTTTCATAAGGTCTGAAATTTGCTAGGATTTTTTACCATTGATCAACTTAAATTTAACTTGTATAGTTAAAATTTCAGGTAATGGGCATCTTGTTCTTTAATTTTTTTTTTTATTGTTTCGGTTTCATAGGATCATTTCTACACTATTTGCTGCATATGTTTGATTTTTGAGAAAAACACTTATGTTTCTTGTTTGATGTTTTCCTTTTAGTATTTCTACATTTTAAGTTTTTCTAATTTTGATAAAGGGGACTATGGACAGGGCCGACCATATGGGTGGTGCGGCAGATGCTATGCACAGGGCCTCCAGCATGATCAAAAACTAAAATGTACTCTTGCACATAAAAACTTGACACTATTCCTATCGTACGAAATGTGCATTTTGTCGTAATCATTATTATTATACATCTCTGAAATTCAACAATCTGCAAGCTAATTCTTGAAATCATACTGACTTTAACGGTTCGCACTACCGCAGATGAGCATGTAGTAAGAATGGGTTTCAAATTCTGAGGAACATTCCTTCTTATCAGTACCGTATCAATGATACGTATCCAGATCAAAAAGTCATAAAATGTTATTAATTTTCATATTAACAAAGTTTCTTTTTACGTTTATTAAACAGTATGTCACTGGCTTCAAACGATAAAAAATTTCCGTAGGAATTCTGAATCTCAGGACCCATTATAAGAAAAGTTTAAAAGCTGGTAAAAAGTACTCAAAACAATGAGAAGACAAAGAGTTGTATGGGCTCAGAAAGCAAGAAAGAATTCTCATTCAAAGCGGGTTGACAGAAAGATCGTTTAAAGTAAAATATAGATAACATACTTAGGATGGGAAAAATCCATTCGGAATGTTATTTGCTTGTAAATGACAATACCCCCTCCGTCTGTTGATTGATTGACTGTAATAAACGTCACATTAAGAAGCTACACGAAATCTTGGCCCTTAGTCGGAAGTTTGTTCAGAGGTGGTCCAGTAAAAGAGAATATTAGATTTTATTTATTCCGGTTCTCTTTTATTTCTGTAACAACCAAAAGACCGAATGAGCATTCACGGTCAACAAGGGTTCGATAACTGCTTCCCGTTCTGAGAAGAGATAGGACCATAAGCTCCTGAAATCTTCTGTCACTCTCCAAGTTTATAGTTAATTATTTTTTTCAACAAGTATTTATGAGTATTTTAAGCCGTGTTTCCCAACGCTGGTCCCATGGGGAAAGGGCGTTAATGAAGAATTTCGGTATCAGTCTACCTCTCTTTCAAGTAATGTCCTGCAACTTTTACTACTTTGTATGCGTGAGTTCGGGTACTTTTGAAAGAGATAGATTTTGGTAGAGATTAGCCTCAACAAAAGTGATGAAAAGTACCATCAAGTTTTATGACATGCTTAAGGACGAATGAAAAAATGCGGCAGAATGACCCTGAAGAAAAAAAAACCTTTTCGAAGAAGACAGGAAATTTTGCATCAATTTGACATCCGAACTAATTTCTTTCAGCTTCTCCTGTGCTTATGCAGACAAGACAAAATCGGAGAACCATGTTTAAACAACAAAAAAGATAACTTATTTTCATTTTCAAATTCTCTTTTAGATTTTTAAGATTTAATGCCCAGGTATTTGAATCATTATGTAAGATAAAGTGAAAAAAGTATTTTGTTGCATTTGTGCTTTTACTATTTTGTTTATACATTTTTCGTTTTACATATATAAATACAGATGACTGTCATCAGCTTAGAATATTTTCATGTTGATTAACATATTTAAGTGTGTGTGTGTGGTTTTTTTCGTAGCTTGAATGCACCGTAATCTTCTTAAAACATTTTCAATTGGCATTGTTTTTTCAAATGAAAAAATATTATTTGCCTCTCGTATAAAAATAATTTCTTTAGTCACTCACAAAAAACGATAGTAGTTTATTTAAAATACTAAACATTTTAATGAGCTTTTGAGTACATTCATTATTTACCATACCTACATAAAAGGATCCTAACAAGAGCTTGTAATTGAAATAAAACGTAGTTATATTTATTATGATGATTTTTTTTTTTGTAATCATAAAGTATTACGATAATTTTGTTAAGTAATAAATGAACCAATTTATAATTTCTAAATATATAATTTATATTGCTTCAAAATATTAACATATTTTTTCTTTGAAAATTCTTTTCATTTAAACATACACCTTTTTTTCTTTTTATTGAGGTAACACGTGAAATAAAAAACATAATTTTTCTAATCTACTCTAAGTCTGCTTAGAGAGCCATTATTTTGTAAGATTAAATTTGAACAACTTGCAACAAATTCTTTTTGCGTGTTATTGCCATTTTAAGAGTGATTTGCAACATACCTTCTTGATTAAAATCTTTTGCCCTGACAACTTTAAGGTATTCGATGCAATCTAATAATTAATTATGCGTATAGTTATAGTATACATAAAAATTGTACAATTTCTTTAAAATATTGTATAACATTCTGCATACTACTAATAAAGTTAATCAAAATGCATATTTCAAAAATAATAAAAACTGAAATAAATTAACTGCAGTTTAATTCGAAGAAATTTTATGAAAATATTTAAGAAACTATGATTTTTAAAACAAAAAGTATTTACACAAATATTTTAGTTCTTATAAAATTGTACAATTTTAGCTCAATGCAAAAAAACGACATTGAATCGTTTAAATTTGACGATGAATTTAATCAGTTTTTGCTATTTTTAAAAGAAAACTAAGATACAATGAAAACTCCGCAAGAAATTTATCGAGTTGCAAAAGAAATGGTCTCGACTTTCCCTAATGTGTAGATGCTTTTCAAAATATTTTCAACTATACCCACACATATCAAATGCATCAGGTAAGGGATCTTTTTCAGTTTGAAAGCGCGTCAAAAATTATGTAGTATGGGAGAAGACAAACTGAACAGCATGGCCATATTATATATTTTTCCAAGATGTTTTGGACCAAATAGATACTGCAAAAATAATAGATGAATTTACCAAAGAGAAATCAAGACGTTAAATTACATAGCAAAATGTAAGCTTTTAAGTAAATTTTTAATCTTTTTAAATTTTTTTGAGCGTTAATTTTTTTTTATTAGCTATACATTTTATTTTGAGAATTTAAGGTCAGGGAATCTTTTCGCTAATTTCAGTTTTTCGGATCACGGGCCTCAAACTTTTTACCGCCAGAGGCCTCCAACAAGTTTAATCCGCCTCTGTAGTCAAATAATCCGGTCATTTTCGACTTTTTAGCCCCCCCCCCAACACATGATTCTCTATTCTCCCACATAAAAGACACACGAAATTAAAAACAAATTGGGAGAATTTCACAAGTAACTTACTAAACTTAGATCACTTTTCATTATCAGACGCAAGCACACCTGAAGACATCGACACGCAGGTCGCCGCCTTCACACACAGATTACAACAAGCACACGAAAATGCAACCACACCACTTAAAAATAACGACACTTTCTACATAAGCAGAGACCTCAAGGATCTGTTCAAAGAGCGAAAAAGAGCCAGAAAATACTGGCACCACACGAGAAGCCCTGCTGACAAAAACACCCTAAACAAACTTCAAAAGAAAATCAAAAACATCAAAAAGTTCACACAAAAACAGTGGGATGAATCACTAGATTGCCTGGAATCGGAAGACGGCACCTTATGGAAGGCCGCCCGAGAAATTAAGAAGCAAGCACCCCCGATACCAGCCCTTAACGGCAGAGCCAAAATTGCCTATAGTGACACAGACAAGTGTGAGCTCATAGCTGACTCACTCCTAAACTAATTTAAATTAAATGATATCTTCAATGACACTGATAGGGCAATAACACATGTCGTTCACACCTATCTAGAAAATGATAACTTTACTAACATTCCCCCCACCCTCCCTCCTCTACCAAGTGAAATTATTGAGATCATTAAAAATACTAGCATTAACAAAGCAGCGGGTATGGACAATATCACGAATAAAATGGTAAAGCAACTCCCGCTACTCCAAATTTTCGAACTAACAAACGTTATAGAAAACATCCTCAAACTCGGCTACTTTCCTCGTCTTTGGAAAACCGCAACAGTCATACCCATTCTTAAGCCTGGTAAAGACCCAACCCAGTCAGTCAGTTACCGGCCCATATCGCTACTTCCAATCCTCAGCTAAATAACTGAAAAGATCATACTTAAAAGGCTATACGAGCACGCCAACTTGAGGAACCTGCTCATCCCCGAGCAGCACGGATTCCAACCCGGACTATGGACCTCCCACCAACTCTTACGAGTGGTGGAGACGATAAAGTCTGGATTTGAAAACAAAAAATCGACTGGTGGGGTTTTCTTAGATATCCAAAAAGCCTTCGATCGCGTCTGGCACGAAGGACTTATCTACAAACTGATTCATTATTATCCCCCCAAAATGATAAAACTATTCTCCTCTTATCTTACTAATAGAAATTTCACAGTTAGAATTAACTCCACTTACTCCACCCCTAGACCCACGGAGGCAGGGGTGGCACAGGAGACATTAATTTCTCCATTTCTATTTAATATCTATATGAACGACATTTCGATTCACGACAACACAACTTTGTGTATGTACGCAGATGACACGGCAATTTTGGCAACTCACACTGAACCAATACTCATTGCCAGAGCACTAAACAGACACCTCTTAGCGCTAGAAGACTGGTTCTCCCGATGGAAAATTACACTTAATGTTGCAAAAACGGAGGCCGTCCTCTCTTCACTAAGAAATTTAACTTTAAGCAAACAAAAATCTTCTTACACAATGAACAAATCCCTTGGTCTCAGCACACCAAGTATCTTGGTGTCACGTTGGATAAAAGACTCACTTTCAAACAACATGTAACACGCATACGAGGTAACTTTATTAAAAAAGCCACCACGTTATAACCCCATTATTGCATAGAAGATCTAAGTTAAGTAGATCTAACAAACTACTTATTTTTTCTCTACTTCTAAGACCAACAATAACTTATGCCTGCCCAGTGTGGGGTTTTGCAGCTAAAACACACATTAAAAAACTTGAAATTTTACAGAACAAAAGCCTGACGCAGATCTTATGTGTCGACTGGTACATGAGAAATGCTGACCTCAGACGTGCAATTAACTTTAAGACAATCCGATAGTTCATGGAAAAACTGTCGAAAAATTTCTTCAAAAACATCGACACATCAGACAACCCCTCGATCCAAAAGATCGAGAAGTATACTCCAACACATAGCACACACAGACCCAGAAACATCCTTTTAAACTAGCCACAAATCTCAGGTAAATTTCTGTCTTTCCATTTTTTCCTAAGCATTGCATAATGTTTGCATTTTTCAGTTTCTTTTTCACGTCAGACAGCAACAACCAATCAGAGGACTCCAAAAGCCGTACGGTCGCTGGTAGCCCTCACACACGGACACGGCGACGGTACCCCCTCCGGGTCCGAAGTCGACACATTAACGCAACATCCAATCAGGTTACTCCCTCTCGCTCCGCGGGAAAGGAGATAACCTTCGTTGGAGTACTGTTTGGAGCACCTAGCCCTGTCGGGCTCTAATCTATCGGGTAATGTTTGATACCTTTTAAAAATTCTACTATTTGCCCAGTGTAATTAAAACTTTAATATTAAGAAAGAAATACTTTGAAAGTAAAAGAAAATTGAAAATAAGTTAAGTGAAATGAAATAAAAACTTAGAAAATTAGCTCTGAAAAGAGCTCAAAAGTCGAATTGGATAGAGAAGCTGAGGGTAGAGGGATTTATCTGATTGGCCGACACCAGAGTTCGGCTAGTGGGGTATAAAAAGATCTTATAGTGGGGTAGCCAATCAGGATACTTTACAAGCAAATTTTGCGCCCAGTGATTACTTATGCCGCCCCTGTTTGGGGAGCTGCAGCCGCCACCCACATGAAAAAAATTCAAATTGTTCAAAATAAAATACTTCGCGTCATGACTAACGCACCTTGGTACGTTAGAAACGATGTGATACACAACGATTTACACATGGAGCCGATTTCTAGTTTCCTCACCAAGTTAGCCAGGAATGTTTTTAGATCCATTGAAAATCACAATAACCCCATAATAAAAGCACAAACATTATTTACGTATCCACATCTCTCCTAAGTTAAAATATGCTTATGCCACCACTAAGTGGGCCTTGCCTCTTAAACCTCCTTAATTACTACATAAAACACTAATTTTATACATCTACAACATCAAATGCTCTAATGCGCTGAAACTGACTCGGGGTGAACTATCACTGCTTCCCCACTCATGACTGATTGTTTTCTTTTGTATGGCGATCGTTGACCTTCCTGACTTCTTCCTCCACTTGCACGCCCAGCACCACTTTTAGGTGTGTCGCTCGGATGCCTTCCGTCATTCCCCCCCCCCCCCGCCTACGGCGGGGTTGTTGATTTTTTATTCCTTCACATGGTTTCACTTTTCTTCTCATACTGAGTAAAAGCGCTTCGCGCTGAGGCTCGATAATTCTAATTTTAGTTTTAGTAGCCAATCAGGTTGGACCTGGAGTTCAACAGGGTTGAACATCGTTGAAATAAAAAGGAACTTTAAGAAATTGGAAAAAGATAATAATAGCAAGTTATTGAGCCAGTGAGAAATTATAAAATTGAATGAGAATTAAACACAACTATTGGGTGCATTGGAGCAAACTCCTCTGACCAGGCAGTTGAGCTTTTCTTCTGGGTTGTTTGTTTTAGTGGACTTTTCCATTTCGGTAAAAAGGGCTGGGAATAAGCTGAAAATCTTTTTCATCTCCATGATCGCTTGCATGAACGTGAATTCTGAGTTTTGATTTTGGGTGAGGTTATCTAGCACCGGAGAGGTGTTGTCTTTTTGGGTGTTAACGTTAGTAGTAGATGTCGAGGGATCAATCCCGTATGCTGCCATCTGTTGTTTATTGTTAGAGTTTAAAACTTGAGCATAACTCAGGCCGGGGGTAATTAATGGTGTGGTTGATTGGGGGTTATTACTACGATTTTTGTTATCTGTTGTATATTTATTCTTTTTGGATGTGGGGTAGAGGAGACATGCGGTTGAGGAGGCCATGTGGCCTTTGGCGTTACAGTTAATACACGTCGGGTTATCTATTTTTCCTTTAATAGTGCAATGACCTGTCCTGTGGTTTTCACCACATTTCAGGCATCGTGTGTTCATTCTGCAATTTTGAGTAGCATGAGAGAGAGAAAGAGAGATTAAAGAAGTTGCAATTAAAGCATTGCGTAATTCTTGAGCTTCAATGAAAAGTGTCTATTTTGATCTGCATGTAAAGGCAGGTACGGATTTTAAAAATGTCGTTGACATTTTCGTCTCGTGCAACTTCTATCAAGAAGATTACAAGTGGGTCTTTTGTTTTAAATCTGTGAAGTTGGGCGATGTTTGTAATCTTGATTCCTTGGTTAACAAGGTCATTCTTTACGTCTTTCGGATCAGCAGAGGCCAGAAGGCCTTTAATTACAAGTTTGAGTGGTTTGTTTGCGGGGGGATCATTTACATAGTGTTCGACTTTTTTTAGAAATTAAGTACTCCTCTATTTCTTGGCGATGGGTTTGGGTTTCGGCTTGGATTTTAATGTAACCGGCGGTGTGGGTGTTTGTAGCTGTTGGGTGCGACCTATGCAGGTCTTGTAGGATCAGGTTGTAGTCGGGGAAAAGTTTCATCATTATCGGTCGAATTTTAGGTGCAGCTGGGGTGACGTCCTCGACATCTGTGCTCTGGGGGGTGAGGGCTGCGAAACTATTCTTGGTTTCTATGCTTTGAGCATTGGTATCTGGATCAATAACTACTCTGGTTGCTTTACTGCTTTACGGGGAAATTTAAATTCATTTGATTTAGTAATGGGGTTTTTCTTGACGCTAGTTGGCCATTTTAGTTGGTCTGTTTCATTGATCTGCGGGTCTTTGCTTAGGGTTAGCTTTAAGGTTATTTTTATCTTTAACGTTATGCCTGCATTGGGGAACTGGGCAAGGTAGAATCTTAAGCATCTTTGCCTCAAGGACGGCGATCTTTTCGTCAATGCTGGCATTCTCCTCGTCAAGCTTTTGCTTCGTTTCCGTACCATCTTCGTCATCAGAGCATTCTGTTTCAATATCCATCATTCTCTTGATGTAACCCTTCCTCGCTGTGAAGATTAAAATCTGCTTGTGATATGCGTCTAATTGGGCACATAATTGCAGGTCGGTGAGGTCAGAGGCGTCAAAATCCTCCATTTCAACATTTTGAGCTTTGTCACGGTTTTCCATGCGTCTTACTCCTTCGAGTGTCAGGACTGGAATGAATGAGATAACCTCACACCACTCACAATCTCAACATGTCACGAAAAGCTACTACCCCATTGGGTGGTCAGTACAACCTCCCTAAGCTCCTATTGGCCGAGGGAATCGCATGTTAAACTCTGATCATCAATTATTTTCAGTTTCCAAGTAAAGTTTTGTGACGGGTCTATCCGCGTTAATTTCCAAACTAATCCTGTTGGGTAAATTTGAGGCCAGCATTTATTCTATTTCACAGCCTCTTCGGGAAAAACACGAGATAATTATATGCTAATTAGTTCGACTATATAAAGTCTAGATTTCGTAAAAGCAAGAGAGAGAAGGAATTGCCAAACTATATGTAAGTATCGTCTACGGATCACTTCAACGAGCTTGGCGCGTATTTGATAGTATTATAGTAAAGTACTAGATTAATCATTAAAGGAATCAAAGTAATTAAATTTAGTACCGACCTGAGGTTAGCAAGAGTTCGTCTGCTTGTCAATTCTGACAGCTGAGATTACTTAGACGGGAATATTAGATATGAATGTTAGATTTGAGTATCAGGATTAATCTAGGTATTAGAGAATCACTCCGAGGTTTCCACTTATAGATTGAACTTGTGCTTGTTAATTGTGTTTGTCTGTCTTCAATAAATAATTGTTTTTATGGCTTTTGTTGGTGATGATATTTTTCCTCCTACACCAGGCGCGTCGGGCAATGTGAACTCAGTCCAAGATAGGAATGGGTTACGACAATGGCACCCAACGAGTTTGTCCTCAGGACATTTCTCCCTTAACCCCGAGATGGGAGTCGGATCCAATTTTAGGCTCTTGCCTGATATTTTCTTTTCTGGACTTGAAAACATAGAAGAATTTTTGGAATATATTGTCAGTAATGCTAAGTTTTACGAAATACCTAATAATTTGGCATGTTATTATCTTAAAGGGCGTCTCAGAGGCCGTGCGTTGGACTGGTTTGATGTCTTTGGATTTTCGACAGTGAAAGGGAATGCTACGGATTTTGCGCATTTGAAAGAGGTTTTGACAGCAAATTTCCCAGTGGTTAGGAATAAGACTGAATTGGAAGTCAGGTTCTATTCGTCGTATCAGGGTCACGGTCAGGCTCCGTCAGACTTTATATACGCGATTCTCAAAATACATAAAAAATTGGGATTAAATATGTCGGAAGATAGTTTGATCGAGCATATTGTTGCCCGTTTGGAACCACAATTGATGGAATATATAGAGATTAGAAATCCAACTACTCAATTGCAGTTACTTCAGATAATTACAAAGTACGAAGACAGATATTTGAGGAGAGACAATCCGGGTTCGAGCAATAATAATAATGAAAGACGAGCTTGTGATGTGAGTAGGAGGTCTAACGAAGGTCGTACTAATAGAAATTGGAGAGATACTGGGGTAGTCGAACGTCAAAATGATAGGAGACAGGGATATAGAACTTCCTATGGGACGAGACCCCAGAGGAATTATGATAATCAAGGGTTCGAGAACAGGAACCGTATTGATAGGAATGATCGCGGATTTGAAAGTCGTGATAGACGAGGTCAATTTAGAAATAGGTGTCCGAGTGATAATTTTGAACGGGGGTCGAATAATCATTGGAATAGGGGTAGTCATAAAAATTTAAACTTTTTAAGCGTTCGAAATCAAGATCGATCGCATGTTGAGGAGAAACCTCCTATAAGGGTTTCTGCCTTAAGAATGTCCCCTGTAGAACTCCCGTATGTTCCACTTTTAGTGAACGACATCTTCACTAAGGCATTATGGGATACTGGAGCTGAAAAGTCATTCATCTCTGAAGAAACGTATAGGGCATATTTTTCATATAAGACAATAAAAAAATCAAATGCAAAAGTTATAACAGCTCAGGGCGCCTGTTGCAACAATGTAGGGACGATAGAATTAGAAATACGAATTAGAGAATTCACATATTAGCAGATCTCGAATATCCATGCATTTTAGGTGTCGATTTTATACGAAACGCGAAGATTACCATGAATTTCGAGGAAAAGTCCTTAGCGATTCCGGATTCACAAATCGAAGAATTAAAAATAGTTGAGGAGAATGTAGAAATTGATCTTTCGAATTCAAAATTAAAACAAAATAAAAAAAAAGATTTAAAATCATTATTTAATAGTTTTAAAGGCCTATTCTCCGACAAACCAGGACTTACTCATGTATTATATCATGAAATCGATACGGTTGATTGCGCTCCGGTAGTATCCAGCCCGTATAAGTATGACAGGGTTAAGCAAGGTATCATTGATTATCACATCCACAAGATGTTACGAGAAGGCACCATCGTACAAATTCAATCGGCTTATAGCATCTCCTGTAGTTTTGTGTAGTAAGAAGAACGGATTTCCCCAGGACAATCCTGAGGAGTATAGATTTGCGGTGGATTATCACAAACTTAATGCGGTAACTAAGTACCCGAGATATCCTTTGCCACTCATCGAGGATTTAATTACTAATATTCCTCACACGAAAATAATGAGTACTTTAGATCTGGGCTCTGGCTATTTTCAATTGGCAGTACACCCCCAAAGATGTAGCCAAAACTGCTTTTGTGACGAAAAACGGCACTTATGCGTTTAAGCGCTTGCCATTCAGCCTATCGGGGGCAGCGCCAAATTTTCAGAAGGCCATTGATATTATATTGCAACCACTGTTAGGGAAATGTGTCCAAGTGTATATGGATGATGTCATCATCGCATCTCCATCATTTGCACATCACTTGGAACATTTAAGAGAAGTATTTAGGTTATATTGCAAGAAGCGGGGTTGACGTTGAACAAAGATAAGTGTAAGTTTGGATGTGAGAAACTAAAATACTTAGGCCTCGTGATTAGTAAAGATGGGATAGCCACGGATAAATCTAAAGTTAAGGCAATACTCGAAATGAAAGCACCAAAAAATTTGAGAGAAGTATCAAAATTTCTCGGAATGGCCCAATGGTATCAAAAATTTGTAAAGGGGTACGCAGATCTCTGCGAGCCACTGTATGATTTAAAAAAGAAGGGTAGGAAATTTAATTGGTAGGAAGAGGCGCAAGCTGCTTTTGAATCGATCAAACGTGCAATTACGGAAGCACCTGTGCTAAAATTACCGGATTTTAATGTACAATTTGAGCTTTTTACAGATGCGAGTTCTATTTGGATTGGAGCGGTGCTTACACAAAGTCAGAGACCCATAGCATATGCATCCCGCACACTTAATAAGGCGGAGCGCAATTACACAGTAACCGAGCGCGAATGTTTAGCGGTGATTTGGGCTTTAAACAAGTTTCGCACCTACTTTGGATCGTTAAATGTAAAAGTAATTACAGACCATGCAGCATTAATGAAACTCACTAATGGTAAAAATTTATCAAGTCGTATGATACGATGGTCACTCAAGCTAGCCGAATTTAATGTTGAATGGGAACATAGGCCAGATGCTCAAAATGTTGTGGCAGATTTGTTGTCACGGAACCCTGTGGAAAATTTTGAGGATAGCAATATAACTTGTGCAGTAATTAGAGATTTGGTACTTTCGTCAAGGGAACAATGCGAAAATAATCGCCAATGCCCTGTTCGAAAATTATATTTCGCGATATGGAGCTCCTATCAAATTAATCAGCGACAACGACCCCCAATTTGTATCCGAAGTTTTTGAACATTTAAGTGATAGATTAGATATAAAGCATGTCAAAACAGTAGTGTATCGACCTCAATCAAATCGAACGGAACGTGTTAATCGCGATTTATTACAAATGATTGCTTCTTTTGTAAATTATAATCATGAATCCTGGGAAAGGTTTCTAAATGAATTCGCATATGCATTAAGAACGGCAGTCCATGAAACCACGGGAAAGACCCAGCAGAATTATTTTTGGGCAGGAAACTTATTACCCCGTTTCAAAAACTTGTGATGGTGACGGATGGTACAGAATTTGTGGTTGGGAATATTGAAAAGGTGTTTGAGGAAGCTAGGCAGAATACAATGAAAAAGCAAAAAAAGTGGGCGAAGTATTACAATAAAAGGAGACGCGAAATTAACATTAAGGTGGATGATTTAGTGTTGATCGAAACTCACCCTATAAGTTCAGACAGTAAAAAGATGGTTGCTAAGTTCTGTCCTAAGTTTGAGGGTCCTTTTAGAGTTGTGAGTGTTAAAAACAATAATGTTGTAATTTGGAAGGCAGGTAGAAGAACTACAGTCAATATAGATCAGGTTCGAATTTACCATCAGAGAAAAAGCGATGAAAGTTTAGTGGAGGTAGATTGTTCAGTTAGTAGAGGATCCGATTATCAATCAAGTAGTTTTGAGGATGGTAGATATGGGTTAGATAGGTCACAAGGTTCTAAGAGTAATGAGTCTGGTGGAAGACAGGAGAGAAATGAAAATGATAGAGTAGGGAATAAAAGTAATCACAGAGAGACAAAAAGGAGCGGACACGAGCTGACCAAGGGTCGGTGTAAGAGGGCGATATCTGACTCACTATCCCAGGTGAGACAAAAAAATAATTAAAAACCAACACTCCAGAAGATGGAAAAGAAAACGAGAGTCGCTTCCAGAGGAGCCAAGGAGTAAAAGAGCACATATCCAAACGAAGGCTCCCGTCCTCCATCTCGTCGAATGTGCAGACAAGGAAGAGAAATAAAGTAGAAGATTGCTACAGTAGACAACAGAAAAGGTCCAAATTCAGCAATTTCAGAGACGGTAGAGAAATGCATGGGAAAGCCAGATCAAGATCGCCAATAGGATCATTGCCAGGCCACGAAGGATCCACCCGATCTAGAAGAGATCAAGAAGGACGAGGTCACAACTACAACTTGAGGAGTCGCCGAGACTATAGACCAGACTGCCAGGAGAGAGTCAACCCAGCAGAAGGTCCACATCATTGGAGGTGCAGATAGGAGACATTAAAGAAAGAAGAGGAGCAAGATATTAGCCAGGTTGTATTGTTTCATTTATATTTTTACTGACAGGCAGTCGGTTAAATTTTTGCAAGAAGCAAGTCTCGTTTTGTTAATAATGTTGTCTAATGCAAAAGTCTCACTACGTTGAGTGAAATGACCTTTTGTATATTTAAATATATTCTAAATTGTGGAAAGCATATGTATGTTTACCTTATCTAAAGGCTTGGCTAAACGTGCGAGAATTCCTTGTATTGTTTGTTTATATTGAATATTTTGAAAATTGTATATAATTGTGTATATATAAACATATTGAAGTGTATATTAGTATATATCTGGTTTTTAGGACTCGCGGCGTAGAGAGAGGAAATTAACCATAACATTAACAGCGCTACGCGATTGGAAAGGGAGTTTTATTTTTAGAAACCAGATAAATTTGTAAAGTGATTGACAGTTTAAATATGTGTGAATTCAATGTTGTTGTGTGTGTAAAGTGTTCAAAATTTTTTTTGTACCTCCGTTGATCCAGTTCTCATTTCAGGGTGGCTGACCCTGATGTTTTGAAGATTTTGTGTCGAAGATAATAATTATGTAATTCAAGATATAATTAAAAAATCTAAGTTTACGGGTTGTGTACGGCCGGGTTTTTCCCTCCAGTGGGAGGTTTTTCCTTGGTCCTCGCCCAAATGGGGTACACCTTATATAATGAATGTAAAAGCTGAAATCTTGGAGTGATAAAATTTTGAGTGTTTTTTATTGTTATGTAAAAGTTAATGCTAAACTAAAGTTTAAGATGGGTAGAAAATTTAAGACTTAAAATTTTCAACGTAATTTATATCGGGCTATTGAGACCCTTTTATAAATCCTGTTTTTTTTCTTGGGGGGGGGCTGTGACGGGTCTATCCGCGTTAATTTCCAAACTAATCCTCTTGAGTAACTTTGAAGCCAGCATTTATTCTATTTCACAGCCTCTTCGGGAAAAACACGAGATAGTTATATGCTAATTAATTCGACTATATAAAGTCTGTAATACTCCCATGTTGTGAAATACTAATTAATGCAGCCTTTGATGGTTACAGGAACAAGATATTTTAATGTTCATGAAGTTCCACAACACAAGGAGACACACACACAAACAAAAATACATAATGTAGGAACTAGACATAAAAAGAGGGAAAGGCTTTCCCTGACTCCACGTGTATCCATGGCTCGGGGACCAACCGGCGGGAAAAAAGCTCTGGAAAAAACGTTCTCCTTTCCCCCAAGAACAAGTAGCGCCACCTGGCTGTCGTTATTTGTCAAGGGAAGGCAGAGTTTAAATGTAACTGTTACATTCTCCCCCTACACCGCCGAAGACCGTCTCGGCGAGGTGGTGTACTATCAGACAATATGGCATTCTCTCCAGCAGTTCCTCTAGGAATCAATGGTTGTTTGCGAGGCCTTCCTCTTCTCCTCAGAGGTACTACAGGAGAATGGGTCTGTGTGACATTCAGAAAAGGTGTTAAAGCTGATGCATGATAGACACCTAAAGGTTCGCCAGGTTTGTCACAACTAGCTACTACAAATGTGGTGGGGGATCTCTGGGATAGCACAATGTAAGGCCCGTCTCTCCTGGGCATCAGTTTGGCACTCCTGTTTTGACTCGCTTTGCTTAATGGGTGCAGTTGTACCCATACTAGATCATTAACTTTATAGTCAGGACTTGGTCTACGTGATTTGTCAGCAGATGTTTTTTGACGATCTTGACTCATCTCAATATTTTCTTTAATTTGTGACATATATCCTTCAAAGCGTTTTAAATAGGGTGTAAATTCAGGTACAAAATTATCGTTATGTATGACAGATCGTAGATCAGTATTTACTTGGTCTAATGTTCGTAATTCTCTGGCGAAGGTTAGGTATGCTGCCGTGTGATCTGTGGACTCACATTTTGCAGTATTCAATGCGAACCTAATAGCTGGTAGCTTTTCAATCCATAATGTATGGTTGTTACCTACCATCATTGCCAAGCGAGGTTTCAAGTCCCTATTTTTTCTTTCTACTGGATTTGCCTGCGGGTGATATACGGGAATGAGACTTTGATTGATATCCAAGACATAACATAACTGCTGCATTACCGCACTTACAAATTGAGTCCCATTGTCACATATTAGTCGACGGGGCACGCCGTACCTTAGGAAGACTTCATTTAGAAGTGTTATAGCACATTCTTTAGCAGTAGCCTGCTTTAATGGAAATAACTCTACCCATTTTGTGGTGTAATCTTCCACTATGAATATCCACTTCATTCCTTCTCTCGTTTCTGGTAAAGGACCAAAAAGATCAATAGCTATGCTCTCGAATCGTTGAGCTGGAACAGGGGTCTGCAGAAGACCAGCAGGTTTCTGGTTTGTGGCTTTATATCTAATGCACTCTGAACAGCTCTTCACATAATCGGCAATAAATTTCCTCATACCAGTCCAATAATATTTTGAAGAAATTCTAGAAAAGGTACCATCAGCTCCATAATGTCCAGCGGTGGGAGCATCGTGGTGCAATTTTAATATCTTCTCTCTCTCGTGAGTAGGGACAACTAATTGAGCTCCATCGACTTCAACATGAGGTGAGTACCGATATAGTACTCCCTGATTCATCAAGTACCCTCTCCCAGTCCAATTGGCAAAGTCAACTTCCTTGTTGTGGTTTTCAAAGCAATTAATTATCTTTTCTAACTCAGGATCCTTCAATTGTTCTGTTCTTAGTTCATTAGCTGTTCTTGTCGGGAAATCAATAATTATAGTTTTAAATTCACAAATTTCTTCGTCCTTAGACGCTGGCCTAGAAAGCATATCTGCAATAACATTGCATCTTCCGGGAAAATAATCAATCTTCAGATTGTAAGATTGTATTTGAAGTGCCCAACGGGCTAATCTTCCGGTTGGAGATGTTAAGCTCATCAGCCACTTTAATGGTTGGTGGTCGGATGCCACTGTTATTTCTGCACCTTCAATATACCCTCTAAATTTGTTAAGGGCCCAGACTACAGCCAAGGCTTCTCGTTCTGTTGTCGAGTAATTCTTCTCAGCAGAGCTTAAGAGTCTACTGGCATATTCTATTGGCTGTTCATTGGCGGGACTTTCTCCTTGTAGCAGAACTGCACCTAGGGCGTAACTACTTGCATCCGTCCGGATGATAAAAGAAGGAATTGCCAAAGTAAATACTATATGTAAGTATCCTCTACGGATCACTTCAACGAGCTTGGCGCGTATTTGATAGTATTATAGTAAAGTACTAGATTAATCATTAAAGGAATCAAAGCAATTAAATTTAGTACCGACCTGAGGTTAGCAAGAGTTCGTCTGCTTGTCAATTCTGACAGCTGAGATTACTTAGACGTGAATATTAGATATGAATGTTAGATTTGAGTATCAGGATTAATCTAGGTATTAGAGAATCCCTCCGAGGTTTCCACTTATAGATTGAACTTGTGCTTGTTAATTGTGTTTGTCTTCAATAAATAATTGTTTTTATGGCTTTTGTTGGTGATGATATGTTTCCTCCTACACCAGGCGCGTCGGGCAATGTGAACTCAGTCCAAGATAGGAATGGGTTACGACAGTTTGTTTCATCTTAAATTCTTATTAATTGTATTCTATCTCCGAATTTTATCTATTTTAAATTATCTATCAAAATTTATTTCTTAATTTAAAAAAAAATGGGCAAGATATAAGCAATCATGTTTTTCACCCTCAAGACAGGAGATAAAAGCCCTGACGGGCTAGGTGCTCCAAAACAAAACTCAGCTACGAGTCAAACAACAATATCTGAAAAATCCTATCATCAAGAATTAGTTTAAAGATTGTCGCAATTCAAAGACCTACAGTAAGAATGTTTAAGGGGAAGCCCGCCAGTTGTTTAACATCTTACATGACATCTAGATTGCGTTGACTTTTGCGAAATTTTTGGCACAAATATTTTTCTGAAGATTCCCAAGATGGGCAATAAATTTCTCTCTCGGGTACTCCTCTCAACAAAATTCTCCCCTCAGCGAAAGCCGACGCTCGCTAAGAAATGGGGGTAGGGTCACAATCGTAAAATTGGTAGTTCTTTTTTCTTGTTCAGGGGAGGGAGGGGGTAAAACAGCAGGGAATCTTGTCCATGGAAGAGTTATTTCTGGACAAAGATCAGTGGTCAAACTTTTCGACTCACGGAACCCTTAAAACTGTAAGATGTTTTCCGCAGTGTTGGATAAAACGACATGCCCTAGGCAGTCCAGTTCTTGGAGCCCTGTAGCCTAATAATCTTATTACACAACATTTTAGCAATATACTTCATTGCACAAATAAAATAACAGATAATCTGCGAGTTAAAAAATATGTAACTAAACACTAATTATTTATTAGAATCTGTAATAAAAACTAATTCTTGCAGCAAAAAATAGCTAAATATTTGGTTTTTGTTTTATTTTTCGGACCCCTATAAGGAGTGGGGCCCATAGGCAATCACCTACTCCACCTAATGAGTAATTCGGCACTGGTTTTCGGGGAATCCCATTCCCCACACTTAGAAGAATGTATCTTAAAATAATATTTAAAGTATATAGATAAACATATTTTTGATGTTATATAAAAAGACAATTTTAAAATTTTTTATTTCTTATTAGAAAATTTTATGATGTAATGTTAATGTTATTTATTCATTGATAATATTAATTTGTGATCCAAATGTCACCTGCGCATGCATCATATTTAGTAACTGAGATATGTGTTCACATTTTTTACACAAACTGTCGGCCCTTGGAAATTATGTGCAGTAACATTTCATATTCCGCGTTTAATTCGTTTTTATATTTTGTTTTTGTAGACACTCGCGTTGAGAAATATTTTTCACTTACTAAATACATTTTTCTGAATGGCATTAAAATGTTCACAGCTACGTGAGAAATTCTGCGTATTTTGCAAGAATTGGCAACCTAAAATTTTGGTGTTCTAGCTTAAATTTAAATTTTAGCATTGAATCTCTTGATATGTCGATAAATTGTTCCATCTTCTTCATTATATGTGTTTCCCCCCCCCCTCCACAAATGTAAAAGGTTTTAGAATATTACACTAACTAGTACAAAATTACTTCGTGGAACTCGGGATAGCAAACAATAGTATATTCATAATCTAATAGATAAAGAAAGAAAAGTTTTAAATTCATTTATTATAAAACAATAAAAGTTTAAAATGTTTTTCACAACAAAGTTAAGTTATTTATAAATAAAATTTTTAATTTTAATGTATGAGATCATTTTTAGATAATTGTGGTTATACGAACTTCATGAGAACTTGAATCCGTTTTGCATACACATTTATAATTTTTCTTTTCGATTTTTTTTTATTGTGACTCGTGGAATCTCAAGGTTCTGTGGAACACAGTTTGAAGATCAATGCTCTAGATACATGATGTAGAGAACGAAACTGTGTGTTTAATTTTTTCTGAATAAATGATTTTCAAAGGAAGAATGAGTGGATTTAAAGCAATGAAAAACTTAATTTCACGTTTTAATATGCTGTATTAAATGAACAAACAATATGATACAATTTTACATTCATGCGATAGAAAAGGGGTTGGCAACCTATTTCACGAGTGGCACGCGGCACAATTCTCAGTGGCACTTTGCACTACTCAAGAAATGTGTCAGTTTTTGAGAGGATGGAAGTTGATAAATTTGTAATGGATCTTATTTGAAATAGATCTCCAAAATTATGGACAGTTACGAAATGTCAAAAAAATTGGAAAGGTAACTCCAAAGATAAATTTACAGCTTATTTGTAATTTATTGAATGCCATTGCTGGAGAGATTTAATTGTTTCAAAAGAGAAAATTGTATTCACATTGCTCTCCGTTTTTGGTTCTAGTTATCTAAGTAAGTAAAAAATATTTCATCACAAAAAAAATATTTCGAGTCCGCATAGAAAATCAACAAAGAGTTATCTCAATTTTCTTCTAAGACCAATTCTTACCTATAAAATATAATTAAATATTTTTCAAACAAAATGCGCAAATAATAACTTTATTACATTACTTTTAATTATAAATAGCGGTACAATAGCATCACGTGTATCTGAAAAATATTTAAACCATTTTTAAATGAAGGAAGTACAAACAAAAGAAAAATATTACAATTTTTTTCCCCAGCGTTTCTCAGTACAAATTCTGAAATACATCAACATTGATAAAAGCATGATATATTTTATGCTGCATATACATATAGATTAAAATACAATTTTTAAATCACATACAATTATTGATTTTAATATACAATAACATAAATTTAACATTGATACCGTTGGATAACCATAAGATTATTTAATTTTTACGCATATTTGGCAACAAAATAATAGTATTGTTTTATGTAGTGGATGAGACTTGATGCTAATACAGTTTTTTCAAATATTTATCTATTAATTACCAATTAATTAAATAAATTAATTACCGGTTTTCGACACCAACTTAGATTCGTCTCCATTATTGTAACATTGTAAATGCTAAAACAAAACAATGCCAAAAGTTAGCACCGAAAACCAGTTTTTCATCCAAACTAGCCAAACCAGGTGCGCATTGTTACAACAATTCAGACAAATCATGCTTTTTTCAATTCCTACTATAAGTTCACTCTCTCCCTATACATATATCTATATATATCTTGTTGAAATTTTCAATCGTTGATAAAATACTTTGTATTCATTCATTCAAAGTAGAAATTGACTTAAAATTTGTTTTATATTACTTGTTTCCCTTGAAAATGAAATTAATCTAACAGGAAATTGCGCTCAAACTTATCGGACGAAAACCTACAGCATCAATTATGATGTACAAATATATGCATTGAGATCTATTGCAAAAACTCAGTGAAAGAGTTGAGAAACAAATATCTCAGTAATCAATTAAATTTAAATAATATTATTTGATTCATTGAATTTTTAATTATTATAATATCTATGTTTGTATACATATAAAAATAATGAAAACTATAATAAAACTATCTGTTTTAAATTTTTACTACAATAAATGCTTGTAATAAATCCAAATCCATCATAGAGATATATATTTTTATACGTGGCCTGCTGAATTGTAATGTTTTTCCGAAGTGACCTGCAAGGTCATTTGGGTTGGCCATCTCTGTTCTATGCAAAACACCATCAGAAGTATCACCAAAAGTGAGGACTCCCTTCCCCCCTCACAATCTGCAGTTTCTTCAGCTCTTTTCTGTTTTATTACCAGAGCAATAGAAGTTTCCTACCCTCTCCTCCCCCTTTTTTTGTACCTTTCTCTTCTTTCCTAGAGACTTCAGACCAATGTTTGTCGTGAACTAATGAAAACACCGTTTACATATTTAGAAAATTAATTTTTTTAAAGAAAGTGTTTTTAAAAGATTATTCAGCGGATCATTATTTTGTGTGAAAACTTTATTTTCTAATTTAAAAATAAACTAGACCGAATCAATATTTTAACTATAGTACTAAAAGAATTTCATAAAAATTTTACTACTTAAAAATGTTATTTACATATTTAACTAAAATGGATATTTTCCGAATTTAATTCTGACTTTGATATGTGTAAAATGTATTGCGTAAAGAAACCGCAGCATATATTATATTAAAAATTTAGTCAGACTTGACCAGGGAATTGAAAATGTTCAATGTTAGAAAATACCAGTCAGTGTCGGTTTATCCATTGGGAACTTGGGGCGGGCGCCCTGGGCAGGGAAGGGCCAGGATAGGCTGGACTTAAACAGGTTTTCTAGTTATAAATCAGGCTTCTCCAGAGCAAAGAGTATCTGTGGATCTTCTACTCCCAAGGCATCAAAATGAGCTTAAACCGGCACTGCAGACAGTAATTTTGAACCATGGTCAAGTGACGAGGACGACACCTGAACTAGTATCCCCTCTCCTAACTACCACATCACACCAACAGAAGAGCATTTAAGCTCTCGAAAGATTTATAAGTAGAACTACAAACAGAGTACAAATAGAATTTTAAAGTTTAATGATAAAATGAGCTTTTTATAAAAGATACTTGTAGTTATACAAACTCTTCAATCCATTTTACATATACATTTATAATCTCCTTTTCGATTGTTTATTGTGACTTGGGTAACCTTGAGAGCCCCAGGGTTCCGTGAAACACAGTTTGAAGACCAATGCACTATATGAATGCTGAGGAGAACGAAACAGAAGAAAGGTAGATATACAGTAGTGAAAAATTAAGTTTCATGTTTCTAACTGTTGTATTAAAAGTGGACTAATAGTATGAAACAATTCTACTCTTATCGAATAAATATAGTACCATAAAAAATTATATGTTGTATTTTTCAGAATTAAGCTGGCATATAATTTACAAATAAATCTTCACAATTTGCTATGAATTCCATGTAAAAATAAATTCTATGAAATTGGTGAGTATGGTGTCTGTTGGGGAGAATTTTGTTTTTATTTTTTTATCCCCTTCTCTCACAAAAAAATAATATTCCTAACATGTGTCAAAAATTTACAATCTTATTAGTTTTGGAAGATGCATAACAATCATCAATCAAAAAATGTATCGAAATAGTAAAAAATGTTGGTTTCTTTTTTCACTGATATATAAAACATTTCTTGTCGAATAATTCTTATTTATTCACCGATTCTACAGAGTAAAAAGTAAATTTCTTTGATATGCATTTAATCTGGAATTTTTCTAAAAAAATAATAAGTATGAAAGGATTATTGTTTTAATATGGAATCGAAAATTTTATCTATGTTAAATAATGATTGTTCTTACATGTTCTAATAATATGCACTTTTATGTAATTTATAAATAGCAATAATGTGAGTTGATGAGTTGTGAAATAAGTCCTATAAGAAGTATAAAGGTTCCTACTCTAAATTTCACATGTGACTAAGACGAGCAATGTATTTTACTTCGGTCAGAATGATTATTCAACACCATCCAATTAGAAGACCTCAAAAATCACGGAAAGTTGAGACCCCCCCCCTTCACACATCTCCCTACCACTTCTTCCCTCTTATCTGTTTCAGTACCCACAGCAATAAAAGTTTCCTTTTTCTCCCCTTTTTTGTATTTTTCTTTCCTAAAGACATCCGACCAACAAGTGTTTTTTGGTCCCATCCGAAGTGAAATTCCCATGAGATATTGACATCATGACATGACGAGTTGCCTTTGGAAGGATGCTAAACAGTTTTTGGATAATAAAGCTGCAATTAAACAAAGTAATTTATCACACAGTAATTATACTGAGTAACAGATTGTCTTAAAACAATAATTTATGGTAAAATAGCATTGTAATAATTAGATTAACATAAGTTTTCTAGTGGATAGAAACATCCCCCCCCCAGGTGTAAAAAGCTCATAACTGATTATGAACTTCTCTGGGCAAATGATTAATGGAAAAGTTAAGAAATGTAAAACTTCTTAACATTTGAAAATCGAGCAATTCGATTCGCAATTGCGAGATTAAAAAAGCAAACATTATTAATTATTACAATTACATTTTCACTTCGTTTATAAAATAAATAATTCATTTTAAAAGTCTTCCAAAATTAAAAATTATATATATTTGATGTAAAAAATGAAAACACCGTTTAAATATTTAGAAAATTAAGTTTTAATTTTTTAAAAACTAATTTTTTTAAAGTTTATTCAGCAGATCTCTGTGTGTGTGTGTGAATGCTTTGTTTTATAATTTAAAAACAAACTAGTAATAAAAAAAATCAATATCTTAACTATAGTACTAAAAGAAAAACTTCAATGAGCAACAAATATCTGTTCATACGGTAATGCCTCACATATTTCTTTTTTCATAAAAAAGTTATATAAAAAATTTACTACTTATAATTTTTTATCATATATTTAACTAAAATGGACATATTTTGAATAAACTTTGATTCTAAATTTGATATGTGCAAAATGTATTCCTCAAAGAAATCACACACACAACACACACAGAGACTATTATATTAAACATTTAGTCAAGAATAGGTTATTGAAAATGTTCAATGATAGAAAATGTCAGGGACAGTAATTTTTAATAGAAAAAAAGCAAACTTAAAGATACAAAAACTTTAAAATCGCGATATTGCCATATTTATTCGAATCTAAGTCGCACTACTTCCCTTATGCTACTAAAAATCGGGTGCTGCTTAGAATCGAAGACTGAAAAATTCACCGGGGGGGGGGGGATTTGACAAGATATTGTCGGATAGAAAAATTACTGTGGTTCTCGTTTATTTTTAAAAGTTTTTAATAAATAATGAATTAATTACTCATTTCTTATTAATTCACCTTTATTTTTTTTATTTCGTTAAGTGAATATTAATGTCGTACTGATCAGCTACTCGAGGGCTTTTGGTGACAGACCTCGTAATTTTGAACTATGATCAAGTGACGAGGATGACACCTGAGCTACCACCCCCTCTCCTGACTGCCAAACCTCACCAACAGGAGGACATCTGAGTTCTCGACAGATTAAACTCCCCTACATGGCGGGTCTTGACCGGTACTAGGCTAAAACTCATGACACGGCAGCCACGATTCTGTTACATAACCATTAGGCTACCGCAGCCACTTTTTTTTCGTAAATATATCATATATCTCAATAACATATTTTACACTATTTTTAATTTTTTTCCACAAAAACGGCCTGAGAATTTGGGGTACAGCTTAGAATTGGAGAAAATTAATCGAAAAATTAAGTTTCTGCTAATTTAATTAGAAAACACAAGATTTGGTTAATGATTGTTCCAATGGTTTAATGGTAAAATTGTACGTTAAATATAAAATCGATTCGATTTTTTGTTAGTTAAAAAAATTATAATTGCATTACAATAATTAGATTAAAATTTTAAATTGTTAGCTTCAGAGTAGTAATTTGTATTCTTTAGTTAATTCATAACTTTCGGTCAAGTATAAAATAAGTATACTTTCAATTTTTCATTCAGTCGCTTCACAGAATTTAAATATTTTTATATGCATTTCATCAATAACAGGAAAAAAAAAATCTAAGCAGCATAATTATAAATTATGTATATAAATTAAACTTTTAAAGCACACATGCAGAAAATGTTAAAAACATTCCTAAATAGGAAAGTTCATCAGGTTTGAGATGTTAAATCTCTGTGTACATCATAAATCTTCTTTATTTTCCACACTATTTGTCACAACTTGCAAGTTACCATAATTTCGGCTGGCGACTATATTTCAAAGATATCGCCAAAATTAAGTATTTGTAGCAAAGTAAAATTCGTTTTACAAAACGATGGTGGTGCCATCTGTTTGAGATAGTCCTAACTACGCCAAAAATAATTTAGAATGAACTTAAAATTTTAAAAAGTTCATTAATAAAAACATAAAACTTAATTCTGGCTACACCAGTCAAAAGAGGGAAGCATGCTTTCTTATATACTATTTAATTCAACTCGAAAAAATCAATTTTTTTCTATTAAAATGTGCTTTGCGTTTTCACTTCCTATACTTTAACATAGAAAACTCCAATTTCATTTTGCAATAATGCTGAAAACTGCGTATTTTTTTCAAAAATCAAAATTCAAAGAACACTATCCTCTAAACAATAATTTTTTTTATGCCCATATAAATTTTTATTATTATTGGAGCTTTTTCCTACCGGCAAATGTGCTTCCCGTTTGATCCCTATCCTTTAACATTGACCGAAAACAGCCTTAAGATGAAATTTATTTTCTTCATATTGACAATGATAGGAAATTGGCATAGGAATACATTTTTTTATCATGTTGGGGATCCCCTCATTCGCGAAGCTCCGGTGCATAGCATCCACCGCAACCCCCAGATAACCGGCCCTGGTTTCATACATTGCCGACTAGTTTTAGGCCTTCTATAGAATGCCCTATTTCATACTTTGCTGGTAAAATATCCAATGGGTTAAATCCTACCAGTTTCCTGGTGTATCTGGCGACAAAAGTTTTTTGTCAAATGGTGCTAAGGGAAAACCATCCAGCGAGAAATTTTAGCCTTCACATACACCAGGGGATTGTGTAGCGCGTTTTTCCGTAATTTACTCATTAGAATCCTATTAAAAGTTTGGCAAAATCATAAGAAAATTACATATTATATATATTCTAATGTGCAATAATATATTTTAACCCCTTCCCATTTTCTCCCGAGCTGATCTTGGACAGGCGAACCGTACCATCCTGGCTTATCCCGAGAGCAGCTCGGGCACTGTGAAAATTAAGACAGTACAATCGGCCTTTACGGCGAATTATTTCACTTGTGCTTTTTATGGTTTAGAATGCTTTTGTTTACTTTTCTCAAAAACAATAAAAGTAATTGACATTTTTTGATTCATAATCCCAAAATAAAATGAGCCTGAAAAGGATTAAATATTTTATAAGTAAAAAGGTATGTTACAAAGAAATTTTCCTCCCTCTTAAGTTTCATTATTTGCTGAACAAAACTTATATACAGTGGCGGATTAAGCGGGTGTCGGACCTGGCGGCCGCCAGCGCTGGTAGGGGCTCCTAGCTTGATGAGTGCAAAGACAAGAGACAAACCAGCCACGCCACCTTGGAACAAGAAATGAAAAGAAAACAAAGATACAGTGAAACTCCCGCTAGAAATTTATGGAGATGCAAGAGAAATCTTAATGTAGAAAACTTAAAAATATTTTTAACAGTACCGATATCGAATGCATCAGGTGAATGATCTTTTTTAGTTTTAAAACGTCTTAAAAATAATTTAAGAAGTGCTATGGGAGAAAAGACAAAGTGAACAACATGGCCATATTATATACAGAATAAAATGTTTTAGACAAAATTGAGATGGTAAAAATAATTCATGAATTTGCCAAAGAGAAATCAAACTGTACAGCAAAACTGTAAGCTCTTAAGGTTTTTAATTTTTCTATATACAGTTATGATTTTCTTTAGCCGATGAGTTTTATATCAGTTCATTTTATTTTGAGAATTTAAAGTAAGATACTCTCTTTTCACTATTTTAGTTTTTCGACTCTTAAGCCCATGGGCCTCAAACCTTTTAGCGCCAGGGGCCTCCAACTACCTTAATCCGCCTCTGCTTATATATAGGTTATTTTTAGATCTAAAGTATATCTCGATATACGTTCCAGAAGAATTTACCAAAGTGAAACAGAAGAATTTACCCCCCATACCCCTGCCCTCTAAACCCCAACACATAAATTAAGTAAAAAGGTAACAAGTTACTATAATTTTTCCCATGTTTCCCATGTAAAACAATTTTTAGGCAAAAAATTTCTACATTTCAAAGTGAATTCCCCGCCCTCAAATTTCATTTACCATTAACACAATTGTACCATTTCATGAATCTTTTGTTTTTAAGGTATCCGACTACGTTGAAAATGCCATTTTCGGTCAAAAATCACATTTTCTTTTTATTTTAAAGTTCAAGCAATTAGCTTTCTAAATCTGTCTTTGTTTTGTCTGTGCGATAATTAGAAAAAAAGTTACAGGTGTTTAAAATATTTTTACAGCTGTCATTCGAAACCGGAAGTGGTGAAATCGAAACCGGAAGTTGTCTGTTTAACATGCTTTTTACAGTTTCAACCCATTATAATTTAAAAAACTATTTCTGACAATTTTTTTAATTATTTAATTGATGGGCAACAATTTCGATCTTTTGATTCGACTCTTGCGATTGGCAACATTTGTTTCTTCTGACCTCACATGTTTTTGTTTTGGCATGACGTTAAATAGAGAGAACTTTTTCAGTTACTCACGACTTGGGTTTCCTTTTCGGCACGGTCAAAGGAAAAGAGGTTGCTTTTCATTGGTAGATGGGCAATGACGTCATTTGTCTGGGTTGCCTGGTTTGGCGTTATTAGCATATTTCTATGCACTAGTGGTTCCATTGAAACACAAAAGATTTCTCTCAATTTGCGAGATTGTTTTTAAGGCAGTTTTTTCTTCCATGTCTTGAGTGTAATAGTGAAAATTCCCTCACGTATCTAATTTTCACTGTTCAAATAAAAAATCTGCTTTTTTTTCACTCACCTAAATCAACGTTTTTAGTTTATTTAATTTTGCAGAAGAAATATATATTTGAGCTTAGTAAATGAGAAACTTAATTACAAATAAAAAAAAAGATTGTTATATATTTTTTTTAATAATCCATTTACTGTGATTAATAATACTTTGAAAATGAATTATATATTTCGAGTTTTATCCTTATGTAAGGTATAAAAAAGTTAATTACAAGCAGAAAAAATTGATGTTTTTTTATAATATATATTGGTATATTAATGCACATTTTGTAGAGGAATGTACTTTAATTAAATTTGTTCATGTAAGTGTTATTTTAAAATGTGAAAATATTATCTTAATTTCTGTTATGTAATTAGGTGATTTTTTTTTATGTCTGAAAGACTTATTTATTCACATTTTAAACTAATTTGTCCAATAATCTATTCCTTTTTATTATTAGAATTAAATTTACTACAAAATTTTTAGCTATTATAAACTTAACTATAAATAAGCCTATGCTTAAATTTTTATTTTCTATCTTTAGTAAAATACTATGAATAAAGTGATTCCGGCAGTTGTATAAAAAACATATACTGATACTTTTTTTTTCGTACATTTTTAATGCGTTTCTCTGTAGCAAATGGTAAATGATTATTGTTCGATTGTAGCAAATTGTAAATGATAATTGTTCGAAGTAGTTCTATTTTGTTTAATGGAAGAAAAATAAAAACATGGAAGAGAAAGAGTAACAAATTTTTATTCCTTTTTTTATATTTGAAAAATCAAAATCCCATTATAAGAGGAGTACAGAAGGATGGGGTGGAAACCCCACCAAAGACGAATTAATTTTTAATTTTAGCATGAAGATTAAGTCTTGTGTTTTCGTCTATGTTTATTTTAAAAAATATAATCCCCTCATAAAAATAGTCTGTGTACACTACTGCCCATTATTATATATATGTATATATTCTTTTATATGTATATATATGAATAAAAGAATCAAAACTCTACTTTTCGTTCTCATA
>BMAO01004634.1:0-22988 GCA_019973975.1 Trichonephila clavata
CTAATTCTTGCAGCAAAAAATAGCTAAATATTTGGGTTTTTATTTATTTTTGGGCCCCTAAAAAGAGTGGGGCCCATAGGCAATCACCTACTCCACCTAATGAGTAATCGGCACACTGGTTTTTGGGGAATCCATTCCACACTTAAAAGAATATATCTTGAAATAATATTTAAAGTATAAGATAAACATATATTTTTGATGTTATATGAAGAGAAAATTTAAAAATTTTTATTTCTTATTAGAAATTTTATGATGTAATGTTAATGTTATTTATTCATTGATAATATTAATTTGTGATCCAAATGTCACCTGCGCATGCATCATATTTAGTAACTGAGATATGTGTTCACATTTTTTACACAAACTGTCGGCCCTTGGAAATTATGTGCAGTAGCATTTCATATTCCGCGTTTAATTCGATTTTATATTTTGTTTTTGTAGACACTCGCGTTGAGAAATATTTTTCACTTACTAAATACATTTTGTGAATGGCATTAAGGCATTAATGTTCACAGCTATGTGAGAAATTCTGCGTATTTTGCAAGAATTGGCAACCTAAAATTTTGGTGTTCTAGCTTAAATTTAAATTTTAGCATTGAATCTGTTGATATGTCGATAAATTGTTCCATCTTCTTCATTATAGGTGTTTTTTTCCCCACAAATGTAAAAGGTTTCAGAATATTACACTAACTAGTATAAAATTACTTTGGGAAACTCGGGATAGCAAACAATAGTATATTCATAATCTAATAGATAAAGAAAGAAAGTTTTAAATTCATTTATTATAAAACAATAAAAGTTTAAAAAGTTTTTCACAACAAAGTTAAGTTATGTATAAATAAATTTTACTTTTTTAATGTATGAGATCATTTTTAGATAATTGTGGTTATACGAACTTCATGAGAACTTGAATCCGTTTTGCATACACATTTATAATTTTTTTTTCGTTTTTTTTTATTGTGACTCGTGGAATCTCAAGGTTCTGTGGAACACAGTTTGAAGATCAATGCTCTAGATAAATGATGTAGAGAACGAAACTGTGTTTAATTTTTTCTGAATAAATGATTTTCAAAGGAAGAAAGGGTGGATTTAAAGCAATGAAAAACTTAATTTCACTTTTAATATGCTGTATTAAATGAACAAACAATATGATACAATTTTACATTCATGCGATAGAAAAAGGGGTTGGCAACCTATTTCACGTGTGGCACGCGGCACAATTCTCAGTGGCACTCTGCACTACTCAAGAAATGTGTCAGTTTTGAGAGGATGGAAGTTGATAAATTTGTAATGGATCTTATTTGAAATAGATCTCCAAAATTATGGACATTTACGAAATGTCGAAAAAATTGGAAAGTAACTCCAAAGAAATTTACAGCTTTTTTGTAATTTATTGAATGCCATTGCTGGAGAGATTTAATTGTTTCAAAAGAGAAAATTGTATGCACATTGCTCTCCGTTTTTGGTTCTAGTTATCTAAGTAAGTAAAAAAATCTTTCCTCACAAAAAAAAAAAAAAATACTTCGAGCCCGAAGAAAATCAACAAAGAGTTATCTCAATTTTCATTCTAAGACCAATTCTTACCTATAAAATATAATTAAATATTTTTCAAACAAAATGCGCAAATAATAACTTCATCACATTACTTTTAATTATAAATAGCGGTACAATAGCATCACGTGATACTGAAAAATATTTAAACAATTTTTAAAAAGGAAAGTACAAACAAAGAAAAAATATTACAATTTTTTTCCCCAGCGTTTCTCAGTACAATATATCAACATTGATAAAAGCATGATATATTTATGCTGCATATACATATAGATTAAAATACAATTTTTAAATCACATACAATTATTGATTTTAATATACAATAACATAAATTAACATTGATACCGTTGGATACCATAAGATTATTTAATTTTTACGCATATTTGGCAACAAAATAATAGTATTGTTTATGTAGTGGATGACACTTGATGCTAATACAGTTTTTTTCAAATATTTATCTATTAATTACCAATTAATTAAATTAATTAATTACGGTTTTCGACACCAACTTAGATTCGTCTCCATTATTGTAACATTGCAAATGCTAAAACAAACAATGACAAAAGTTGGCGCCGAAAACCAGTTTTTCATCCAAACTAGCCAAACCGGTGCATACAACAATTCAGACCAAATCATGCTTTTTTTCAATTCCTACTATAAGTTCACTTTCTCCCTATACATATATCCATATATATCTTGTTGAAATTTTCAATCGTTGATAAAATACTTTGTATTCATTCATTAAGTAGGAATTGTCTTAAAATTTGTTTATTTACTTGTTTCCCTTGAAAATGAAATTAATCTAACAGGAAATTGCGCTCAAACTTATCGGACGAAACCTGCAACATCAATTACGATGTACAAATATATGCATTGAGATCTATTGAAAAAACTCAGTGAAAGAGTTGAGAAACAAATATCTCACTAATCAAATAAATTAAATAATATTATTTGATTCATTGCATTTTCATTATTATACTTTGTTTGTATACATATAAAAATAATGAAAACAATAATAATTCGTTCTGTTTTAAATTTTTACTCCAATAAATGCTTGTAATAAATCCAAATCTATCATAGAGATTATATTTTTTTATGTGGCCCGCTGAATTGTAATGTTTTTCCGAAGTGACCTGCAAGGTCATTTGGTTGGCCATCCCTGTTCTACGCAAAACCCCATCAGAAGTATCACCAAGAGAGAGGACTCCCTTCCCCCCTCACACTCTGCAGTTTCTTCAGCTCTTTTCTGTTTTATACCAGAGCAATAGAAGTTTCCTACCCTCTCCTCCCCCTTTTTTTGTACCTTTCTCTTCTTTCCTAGAGACTTCGGACCAATGTTTGTCGTGAACTAATGAAAACACCGTTTACATATTTAGAAAATTAATTTTTTAAAAGAAAGTGTTTTTAAAAGATTATTCAGTGGATATTATTTTGTGTGAATACTTTATTTTCTAATTTAAAAATAAACTAGACGAATCAATATTTTAACTATAGTACTAAAGAATTTATAAAAATTTACTACTTAAAAATGTTATTTACATATTAACTAAAATGGATATTTTCCGAATTTAATTCTGACTTTGATATGTGTAAAATGTATTGCGCAAAGAAACCGCAGCATTATATATTAAAAATTTAGTCAGACTTGACCAGGGAATTGAAAATGTTCAATGTTAGAAAATACCAGTCAGTGTCGGTTTATCCATTGGGCACTTGGGGCGGGCGCCCTGGGCCGGGAAGGGCCAGGATAGGCTGGACTTAAACAGGTTTTCTAGTTATAATTAGGCTTCTCCAGAAAAGAGTATCTGTGGAATTAGGCTTCTCCAGAGTAAAGAGTATCTGTGGATCTTCTACTCCCAGGCATCAAATGAGCTTAAACCGGCACTGCAGACAGTAATTTTGAACCATGGTCAAGTGACGAGGACGACACCTGAACTAGTATCCTCTCCTAACTACCACATCACACCAACAGAAGAGCATTTAAGCTCTCGAAAGATTTATAATAGAACTACAAACAGAGTACAAATAGAATTTTAAAGTTTAATGATGAAATGAGCTTTTTATAAAAGATACTTGTAGTTATACAAACTCTTCAATCCATTTTACATACACATTTATAATCTCCTTTTCGATTGTTTATTGTGACTTGGGTAACCTTGAGAGCCCCAGGGTTCCGTGAAACACAGTTTGAAGACCACTGCACTATATGAATGCTGAGGAGAACGAAACAGAAGAAAGGTAGATATACAGTAGTGAAAAATTAAGTTTCATGTTTCAAACTGTTGTATTAAAAGTGGACTAATAGTATGAAGCAATTTTACTCTTATCGAATAAATATAGTACCATAAAAAATTATATGTTGTATTTTCCAGAATTAAGCTGGCATATAATTTACAAATAAATCTTCATAATTTGCTATGAATTCCATGTAAAAATAAATTCTATGTAATTGGTGAGTATGGTGTCTTTTGGGGAGAATTTTGTTTTTATTCTTTTATCCCCTTCTCTCACAAAAAAATAATATTCCTAACATGTGTCAAAAATTTCCAATCTTATTAGTTTTGGAAGATGCATAACAATCATCAATCAAAAAAGTATCAAAATAGTAAAAAATGTTGGTTTCTTTTTTCACTGATATATAAAACATTTCTTGTCGAATAATTCTTATTTATTCACCGATTCTACAGAGTAAAAAGTAAATTTCTTTGATATGTATTTAATCTCGAATTTTTCTAAAAAAATAATAAGTATGAAAGGACTATTGTTTTAATATGGAATCGAAAATTTTATCTATGTTAAATAATGATTGTTCTTACATGTTCTAATAATATGCACTTTTATGTAATTTATAAATAACAATAACATCCATGTGAGTTGATGAGTTGTGAAATAAGTCGTATAAGAAGTATAAAGGTTCCTACTCTAAATTTCAAAAGTGACTAAGACGAGCAACGTATTTACTTCGGTCAGAATGATTATTCAACACCATCCAATTAGAAGACCTCAAAAATCACGGAAAGTTGAGACCCCCCTACACACACATCTCCCTACCGCTTCTTCCCCTCTTACTGTTTCAGTACCCACTGCAATAAAAGTTTCCTTTTTTCCCTTTTTTGTATTTTTCTTTCCCTAAAGACATCCGACCAACAAGTGTTTTTCTGGTCCCATCCGAAGTGAAATTCCATGAGATATTGACATCATGACATGACGAGTTGCCTTTGGAAGGTGCTAAACGGTTTTTTTGGATAATAAAGCTGCAATTAAACAAAGTAATTTATCACACAATAATTATACTGAGTAACAGATTGTCTTAAAACAATAATTTAAGGTAAAATAGCTTTGTAATAATTAGATTGACATAAGTTTTCTAGTGGATAGAAACATCCCCCCCCCCAGGTGTAAAAACCTCATAACTGATTATGAACTTCTCTGAGCAAATGATTAATGGAAAAGTTAAGAAATGTAAAACTTCTTAACATTTGAAAATCGAGCAATTCGATTCGCAATTGCGAGATTAAAAAAGCAAACATTATTAATTATTACAATTACATTTTCACTTCGTTTATAAAATAAATAATTCATTTTAAAAGTCTTCCAAAATTAAAAATTATATATATTTGATGTAAAAAATGAAAACACCGTTTAAATATTTAGAAAATTAAGTTTTAATTTTTTAAAAACTAATTTTTTAAAGTTTATTCAGCAGATTGGTGTGTGTGTGTGAATGCTTTGTTTTATAATTTAAAAACAAACTAGTAATAAAAAATCAATATCTTAACTATAGTATAAAAGAAAAACTCCAATGAGCAGCAAATATCTGTTCATACGGTAATGCCTCACATATTTCTTTTTTCATAAAAAAGTTATATAAAAAATTTACTAAATTTTTTTATCATATACATAACTAAAATGGACATATTTTGAATAAACGTTGATTCTAAATTTGATATGTGCAAAATGTATTCCGCAAAGAAATCACACACAGAGACTATTATATTAAACATTTAGTCAAGAACAGGTTATTGAAAATGTTCAATGATAGAAAATGTCAGGGATAGTAATTTTTAATAGAAAAAAAGGCAAACTTAAAAATACAAAAACTTTAAAATCGCGATATTGCCATATTTATTCGAATCTAAGTCGCACTACTTCCCTTATGCTATTAAAAATCGGGTGCTGCTTAGAATCGAAGACTGAAAAATTCAGCGGGTGGGGGGGGGGGATTTGACAAGATATTGTCGGATAGAAAAATTACTGTGGTTCTCGTTTATTTTTAAAAGTTTTTAATAAATAATAAATTAATTACTCATTTCTTATTAATTCACCTTTATTTTTTTCTATTTCGTTAAGTGAATATTAACGTCGTACTGATCAGCTACTCGAGGGCTTTTGGTGACAGACCTCGTAATTTTGAACTATGAGCAAGTGACGAGGACGACACCTGAGCTACCACCCCTCTCTAGACTGCCAAACCACACCAACAGGAGGACATCTGAGTTCTCGACAGATTAAGCGCCCCTACATGGCGGGTCTTGAGCGGTACTAGGCTAGAACTCATGACACGGCAGCCACGATTCTGTTACATAACCATTAGCCTACCGCAGCCACTTTTTATTTCGTAAATGTATCATATATCTCAATAACATATTTTACACTATTTTTAATTTTTTCCCACAAAAACGGCCTGAGAATTTGGGGTATAGCTTAGAATTGGAAAAAATAATCGAAAAAATAAGTTTCTGCTAATTTAATTAGAAAACACGAGATTTGGTTAATGATTGTTCCAATGGTTTAATGGTAAAATTGTACGTTAAATATAAAATCGATTAGATTTTTTGTTAGTTAAAAAAAATTATAATTGCTTTACAATAATTAGATTAAAATTTTAAATTGTGAGCTTCAGAGTAGTAATTTGTATTCTTTAGTCAATTCATAACTTTCGGTCAAGTATAAAATAAGTATACTTTCAATTTTTCATTCAGTCGCTTCACAGAATTTAGATATTTTTATATGCATTTCATCAATAACAGGCAAAAAAAAAAGAAAAAAAAATCTAAGCAGCATAATTATATATTATGTATATAAATTAAACTTTTAAAGCACACATGCAGAAAATGTTAAAAACATTCCTAAATAGGAAAGTTCATTAGGTTTGAGATGTTAAATCTCTGTGTACATCATAAATCTTCTTTATTTTCCACACTATTTGTCACAACTTGCAAGTTACCATAATTTCGGCTGGCGACTATATTTCAGAAAGATATCGCCAAAATTAAGTATTTGTAGCCAAGTAAAATTCGTTTAACAAAACGATGGTGGTGCCATCTGTTTGAGATAGTCCTAACTACGCCAAAAATAATTCAGAATGAACTTTTAAGATTTAAAAAAGTTCATTAATAAAAACATAAAACTTAATTCTGGCTACACCAGTCAAAAGAGGGAAGCATGCTTTCTTATATACTATTTAATTCAACTCGAAAAAAATCAATTTTTTTCTATTAAAATGTGCTTCGCGTTTTCACTTCCTATACTTTAACATAGAAAACTCCAATTTCATTTTGCAATAATGTCGAAAACTGCGTATTTTTTTCAAAAATCAAAATTCAAAGAACACTATCCTCTAAACAATAATAATTTTTTTTATACCCTTAGAAATTTTTATTATTATTGGAGCTTTTTCCTACCGGCAAATGTGCTTCCCGTTTGATCCCTATCCTTTAACATTGACCGAAAACAGCCTTTTCCCCTAATCCCGAAACAGATGCGTTTATTTTTAATTTTTTTAGCGTTAATTTATTAGCCAACCTTTGTTGAATGAAGGAAAGATGAGACCCCGAGTCCAAAATCGCCTTGCAGGGGAACAGCTGACCATCTCCCCCTTTTATGTGAACTACTGCAGTTGGGAATAAAACGCGCGTTTTTCTTTTTTTCTTCTGAGGAGTTGGCAAAAGTATTACAGTGTTCTGAGGGTGTTGACCTTTAGTCTTCCGCTGGGGTGAGGAGCTCGTTAGTTAACGTTGTGTGCCCAGGGGAGTGAGTGAGTGAATATTAACGTCACACTGATTAGCAACACGAGGGCTTTTGGCGACGCTCCGCGTAATTTTGAACCATGGGCAAGTGATGCGGACGACACCTGAGCTGGCATCCCCCTCTTCTAACTACCACACCACACCAACGGGAGGGCGTTTGAGCTCTCGGCAGATTTAACGTGCATCTCTCCCCTACACGGCGGGTCTTCAGTGGTACTAGGATAGAACTCATGACACTATGAGTAACATGAGTTGAACGATTAATACTATCAATAGTTTGGTTTCTTTTCTCTGAAAACATTATATATTCATCTAATTCTAGAATTTGATTTGACTCAATAGATTGTTCGAACTGTTTACGAGTTTCTCGGACTATTTTTTTCAGGATTATGTTAAACAATAAAAGATCGGATAAATTATTAAGTTCAAAACCTAGAAGTTTTAAGGCTCTAATACTCTTGCTTAAAATATCTGTCATGTATCTAATATCTCGAGCTGATTCACTTATTTTTTCTATTTCTCTCTAATATAGCATTAATATGAGTTTCAGTTAGGAGACGCTTGTTTTCAAACCTAGTTTTTAATGCTTTGATGAGCGATTCAAAGGAACCATCCACTGTTTCAAATAATTTGGCGTCACCTTGTAATGACGCCTTCAAGTAATAAAGTTTTCGTGACTCGTTCAAGTCATTGTTCCTAATTATAACATTATCAAATTGCGATTTAAAATTAGGCCCTTCGCCATTCGGCAAAGGTATTTCTGGAAGTTTTATTTTTAATTTCTGTGTAGAATTAGCTCGAGATATTTCATTTTCACAACTATGAACAGAACTAACAGAAGATTTAGCAATTAAAGAATTGAGAATATCTCTAATTCCTACCTCCAAATCCTCTAGTCTGCCTTCCATTTCCAATAGGTCAGCCTCTATTTCTGCTAGTTCAGCATCTTTGGTTTCATAGTACTGATCCTTTAATTCGTGAATCTTTTTGTTCATTTCTTGGGCACGTTTCAGTTTAATATCCAGTTTTGTAGGAATATGATTGCTTGATTCTTCAATGAAAGTTTCTAATTTAGTAATGGTGCATTTGACTGCACGCTTCGATCTGTTAAGTATATCCATTTCTTTCTGTCCGGTTGGACGCTCCACAAAATGTAATGTTCTGTTAATCAAATGTTCGTGAACGCTGGTTCGGATTTGCCAATTACGATGCTATTATTGAACTGTATATTGTTGAAGTATAACTTCTTTGCTCACGGAGTGAATGGGAAATTTGCCCAGTTTTGCGTAACAGTGAAAAAGCGAACGGAAGTAGTGATTCCCCCCTCTCGCTTTGAAACGTCATCATGGGGAGGAGACAGTGAGCGGGCGGAAAATAGAATGGCGGGGGTCACCACGTGACATACATCATATCCGTGAAAAAGTTGGAAGATTGCTAAGGTGGTATGGAGTGGGGCATCTTGCATTTGGACTGAAGGCGCTTATGTATTGGAGATGTTGAGTATTACCATTACATCGCTCTTCCCGTTACGGGAGGTGGCCGTGGTAGCCGAGTGGTCTAGGCATCGGATCAGGGCTAGCATGTCATGAGTTCGATTCCAGTACCACTGAAGACCTACCGTGTAGGGGAACGATGCACATTAAATCTGTCGAGAGCTCAAACGTCCTCCCGTTGGTGTGGTGTGGTAGTTAGGAGAGGGGTGCCAGCTCAGGTGTCGTCCGCGTCACTTGACCATGGTTCAAAATTACGCGGACCGTCCCCAAAAGCCCTCTTGTAGCTGAACAGTGAGGCGTTAATATTCACTCATTTACTCACCCGTTACGGGAGTGTCTGGGACATTGTGTATATGTCACTAACGTTCAACCAAGAATCACTACGGATAGCGTCTTGTAAACAAACACAGTTACTTCTGTGAGTGATGCATTAATTTTTATTTCCATTGAATTAAAATTAATTCTGGTCAGAATGCCTAGAGCAAATGCAAAAAGTGGAAAAAAGTTTCGTGAAAGGAAAAAAAGAAAAAAAAAAGCAAAACTAGCAGTAAATCCAGGCGAAAGTCTATACATCACCAGGTAGTTCTACCGTAGCTTTTATCATCTTTATCCATAAAGTTTTAGTGCTGTACACATCAGAGACTGCTGCAATCATTGGATCCGATGATGATTAAAAGCCGATTATCTTAACTGGAGACTTTGATGTTAATTTTGCTTCAGAAGAAGCAAAGCTATTCATTGAATTCTTGAAACAGACCCTGAATTTGGCAATGAATACTGATTCTAGAGAAGGAAAAAGAGTATACGGAACCACGATTGATGCAGTTTTCTCACATTTTCTTGATTGACTACAATCGAGGATTTTTATATCCTACTTCAGTTACCACACACCTATTGTTTCTTTCTTGGAAAATGATGATGCAGAAAATTGAATAAAAAATGGTGCGTGGAATGCCACGCGATGGAAGTAAAACTTCTTGGTACATTCGCTTCTCCAGGAGCAATACAAAGATATTTCTCTTCATTCCATAACAACGTCTGTTGCTGGGCTGTAAGACTCTCTTCAGTAGTTATACTTTCACTGATTTGATCTTGAAGAACTTGAGAGAGATGCACTCTGTTTAAAATTAAAGAAACTACCATCAATTGTAACATCATACATTCTGTACAGTGGAGTAGCTACTAAATAGTGCAACCATGTTTTGATGTTTCTTTTAGTAACCAAACCCATCAGATAACTAGTTCTGTGAATTTTCCTCCGTTTGATGTAAACATTGACACAGTAATCATCATTAACATTCCGTGGCACTCAATTGACCATTGTATTGACGAATACTGGAACATTGATTATTTGCCCTTATATTGCAAACTGACTGTGTACATGTCTCAATAGCCTAATTTGCATGAAAGGTATTCGTGGAGAAATGAGTCTTTCTGATACCATATCCAAAGTAGGAAGATGTGGTGGAATTTCTGGGTATACAAAACCATTATATTTTGATAAATTTGGTACACTTTTCCTATTTAAACTTTGTCGGCAACTGTAGCACGCTTTAACGTCTTCTAAATTAATTCCCGGTAAGATATTTCGTAAAATATTTTTATGCTCAGCAACAGGCGTTTTCAAATAATCTGTAAACCATAATCTATCACAAATCGAACACCCGTGACCGAAAGGATTATCAACGAATCGCTTTTAGAAATCTTTGTGGGCATTTTTACGGGAATCATAGTCTTTGTAACGTAAGATAGAATTTATTATCGATTCACATGCATCAGTTCCAACACATACTAGACTTGTTGAGGGCTCTGTACTTGTTGACTGCACAGGGTGGCTCACAAAGTCCGTATTAATCAGTGCTGGCATTAGATAAGTCTCAATAGCATTCCCATCATCAGTCATTAAACTCGGCATTAAGAGAATATTTTACAATGTTTTTTTCCGTGCTCGATATTCTCTCATGTACTCTGATCGAGATTTGGCAGTAGCGCTGAAGAATTTGCACTATTTTTCTGTTTTTTTATCACTTTTTCGACTGGACTTTCTGCTAGTTTTTCTTTTCTTTTTCTTTCACGAAATTTTTTCCTGTTTGTGCATTTGATTTAGGCATTCTGATTAGAATCAATAATAGTTCAACGCAAATGAAAATTAATTTTTTTTTAATCTTTAGGATGCATTTTGTTTCATACAGTTAAAAGCAATACCTTAGACGTAAATTGAATTATAAGAAACTCCATAGGATTAACATTACACTCGGGTTTTCGTGGTGGCGTGTCACCGGGAGCCTTAAGGGGGTTGCCTCTAACGATACGATGATGACAGACACGGACTCTGATATGGATGCACAATCGGTTTATTCCGACATTTCCATAAATTCGAATACTTCAAGCACCAACGCACTTCGTTTATTGATGCCGCCAAACGCACGCAAGTTCTCGGACTGCAAAAAGAGATCATGGATTATTTCTCAAGTTCAAAATCTGGAAATTATTATCACCGGATACACCAAGTTGGAATCCCTACCCAAATGCCCTGCAAACGATGAACTACTCCAGATGACAATGAAACAAAAGAAGGAAGCTATAAGAAAAAGGGAACTCATGGTAAGTGAACTTGCTGTTATTCCACCCTGTATTGACCCTGACTGCCCTGATCATACGGTTCTTAAACCTAAAAACTCTGATCCAGATTTAAAAACTAAGCCTCCTCAAAAGCGAAAAGGCATGAAGACTGATAAGGATGGCTTTGTCTTTCCTAAAAAAAACCGCCAGGCCGATCACCCCAACCAAAGATCTTGAACCAGTCGAGACTCAAAATAACTTTGACAATCTCGAAAATCAGGACTCGCAACCCATTCAATTAACGCAAGATATTCCTTTCACTCCCAAGCCTCCTCCCCCTATAATGCTTAAAATTCAAGACAAAGTATTTCGAGATCAAATTAATTGTATCAAAGAAAAATTTCCTAATGCCAACATTAAAACAGCTGGTTAAAATCTTAGAATTTAAACAGACACCGACGAAGAATACCGTGAACTCCAACATTTACTCGAGCAGGATAAAGAATACCAATTTTATGTAATAACCCCGAAAGAAATTAGACTATTAAAATAGTTATTAAAGGCCTTCCTAGATATACTACCCCAGAATTAGTAACTCTTGATCTTGAAGACCATAACCAGTTCCCATCAATTAATTTCAAAAAGAACTAAGCTTCCATTACCATTTTTCATGGTCACCCTCCCCAGAAACGAGGTCAACACCCGAGTCTTTGAAATGACCCATCTTGGCCATGTGCAGATAGTAGTAGAGGGGTACTCTATTAAGGGTACCACTCAATGTTACAGATGTAACAACTTCTATCACACAGTGGCCAATTGCCATATGAAAGTCCGATGTCTTAAGTGTGGGGAGGAACACCCCACGAAAGAATGCAGTATTAAGGAACGCCAAGAGAACCCCTACTGATTCAATTGTAAAATTTATGGCCATACGGCCTGTTATACTAAATGCCCCAGCTTTCCCAAACCCAAGAAAGGTGCACCCATCGGAACTAGAAACTATAGAAACTTTACCAGCAAAAATGTTGTAGAGGGTTTTTCCTTCGCCAACATCGCAGCTGGTAAAACTGAAAACAAAACGCATCCCACCCCTAAAAACAGTAACAATAATAACCAAGAAAGACAAAGCCATCCCCAAAATAAATTATTTAACGATCCTGAATGTAACGCAAGTGACATCCAGAGTTTCATAGATCTATTCAAAATAATTACAAATATCTTAAAACAATTCCCTAATTTATTAAAAAATATCAATAAAATCAAAGATCCTAAAACACAGGCTTATCTACTCTTAGAAGCCTTCCTTGATGAGTAAATTCTCTCCTCAATCCCATGTAAATCTTTTTTTATCTCAATAGTTTAAACATTTTTTCATGCGAACCGGGCAGTCATTCATTACCAGCAGTTCACTTCCAATAGCAATCCTCGCCACAGTCTCCACGTACTTCACTCCGATTGGCTCTCACTCTCCACGAAGCACCACCCCAAACCACGAACACATCGCAAAGTCTCTCAAATTCCAGATACGGAGCGGAGGAGCTTGATTAAGTTCCAGTCTCCGGTGACATCAATTTCAATTTCAATTTTCTTTTCCACCCGCTCGACGATATGGGGGAGATGGTGGGGGAAATCACTTCTTCCGTTCGTTTTCTCCCTGTTACGCAAAACTGGTCAAATTTTCCATTCACTCGTGAGCATAGAAGTTTAACTTCAAAAATATTTTCATACAATAAATGAAGTTCAAATTTTATTTGATTAAAGTAAGTTCTCTCAGCAGTTTAATATAATTAGATGTATTCCTGCATTTACGGCCAACGTCGCCAAAGAAGTTTTACTTCTAGCGCGTGGCTTTCCACACTTTCTTTTTCTTTACGAGACGGTGCTATTCGCACGCTGTTCCGTGATGGGAGCTACAACAACAACTCGTGCGGAGGGTTACATCAAAACATTGGCGGAGGTGCTCAGTCGGTGGATGGCATGCGCGACAAAAAATAGATACACAATTACGCGGACTGAACAGCGTTTAAAAAATGAAAACACCAATAGAGCATATTTAGAAAAAAAATTTTAAATTTTTTAAAAACTTATGTTTTTAAAAGTTTATTCAGCCGATTACCTTTTTGTGAATGCTTTATTTTCAAATTTAAATATAAACTAGTAATAAAAAATATATATCTTAACTATAGTACTAAAAGAGAATCTCCAATGAGCAGTAATATCTGTTCATACGGTAATGCCTCACATATTTCTTTTTTCATAAAAAATGTATATAAAAAATTTACTACTTAAAATTTTATCGTATATTTAACTGAAATGAATATATTTTGAATTAACTTTAATTCTGAATTTGATATGTGTAGAATGTATTCCGCAAAAAAATCACACAGAGACTGTTATAATAAAAATTTAGTCAAGAACTATTGAAAATGTTCAATGATAGGAAATGCCAGAGACAGTAATTTTTAATAGAAAAAAAAACAAAGATACAGAGACTTTAAAATCGTGAAATTACCATATTTATTCGAATGTAAGCCGCACTCCCCCCCCCCCCCCCAATGCTTATGCTGCTAAGAATCGGGTGCTACTTAGAATCGAAGACTGAAAAATTCATCGAAGAGAAAATTGTCTCGTCCATTCATGTGTGTTTCCTGGTGTATTCGCACGTGCGGTCAGTTGTTGCTAGGTTACAGGACGCATTTTGGTTGCCGTAGTAACGTGACGCTCTGGTACAGTTTGGTATGTATACGTTCGCTATATATTAATATAATATATATACGTTCGCTATTTTAATATAATTGATATAACTTTATTTTAAAAGCAAAATAATTCTATCATATTTTAATAGTTCTATCATATTTTATTACTTATTTATTTACTTACTTACTTACACATTTCTTTCAAAGTAGTTATTGGAGGATGAAGTTGTTAGTATATTTATGGGTGCTGCTGCCTCAATAGTCGTTGGAGTCGGGGAAGAGTTGTTAGTTGATTTATTGGCCGAATTAGGTTTAATTGAAATTTCAACGGAAATAGGCTTTAACATAGGAGCCGATAACATTTTAATTCCTTTAACTGAAACTTCACTTTATTCAATTAGTAACGGAGGCTACGCAGCAGCTGGAATTTTTGCTGCATCATCGATTGGTGGTGCATTAGGGTATAAAAAAGGGTGCTCTTAACGCCGCTGTTAATAAAAGTTCCGAATTTGTAGCTACTCTCTTAGAAAAAACAAAGTCTATAACATTTTGGACAAAAATTGATTCTAAACGACCCTTGAATTCTCCAATTTTATTACAAAATGTCATCTACGAGACGTTGCAAGAAGTCAGGGGTGGAAAGGCTAGGCTGGAATGTGTTAGAAGCAGTAAACTACGAATCAAAAGTGTTAAAAGAAAAGGTATGGATAGGAGGAAAAGACAAAAACGTATTAGTCAGACACCTAATGTTACCAAACGCAAACTCCGCCGCCGAAGAAAACAAATGTGCCGTAAGTAAAGATACATTTTGGGTGTGGGAGTGTTTTGCAACCGACCCTTATCGTAGACCCACATCTAACAAAGCTAAGAGTGCTTATTTTGTTTCTTATGCACTTCACCATGATGGTGTCGTTATGGCAAAATTTTCAGCAGAAGACAAGCCCCCCGAAATTTTAAGAAAATTTAAAGACTTTGATATCGAAAACGGTCATTTCGATTTCAAATTTCATCCGTATATAGTAAATCAATATGTGTACTCAATGTTTAATGAATCAGACGGAACACCCACTCCTCCGATTATATGGAAGAGCAATCAACATACCTTAACAACAGACGATGCGGGAATAGGAATTTTGTGTTTAAAACAGTACATGACCGTAGCAATACATTTTTATCCAAAAGGAACAGGAGAAAACTTTGGATTTCAGTTATATTTTCGTTTGAGGAAACTGCAAGCAGATAACATTTTGCAGCGATTTATGGATAGAGAAATAGGACGAACTATTCCTCCGAATTCAATTCTGGGAAAAACAGGAGTTGCGTTAAATGTGAGCGAAGATTTTTGGGACGAAACCGTAGTTCCCAATTCTCAGGGAGATGATCCACGTTATTCACACTTAGCCGCTATTCTACCCAGAGAGACACCTATAGAAAATGTTCCACTTTTTCAAAGAAAAAAACGGGATAAAATAGATGATAACAAAACAAATGCTGATAAAAATGAAAACGTTAACAATAACGATGACGATGACATAGATATGCCACCAGAAATACCATAACTAATCTTCCAATTACTACTGTTCTCTTTCCAGATGTTGAATACAGAAATTAGAGAAATTATACTTCAAATTTCACGTTATTTTGAATTCTATTGACAAAATTTTGAAAATGGCTGAAAGTATGAATGACCTGTGGAAAGCAATGGATATACCTGACTCTCAAGAAATACCATCATCTGGGATACCACCTTCACCTGTCTCCTCACAATTACCTGCATTAACTTCATCAGATATGACTATGGACCAATGATTGGAACGGATGCTGTAAAGTTCAAAAATACTCTGCCCAATGATCTTAGACAAGAATACGAAACACGACTTCTAGAATGCTTTACACAGCCAGATCCAGCAGCTTGCGCTGAACAATTGATGCACGAGTTCCAAAAAGAATTGCTCCGACAGAAACGAAAGAATGTGAACTGTTATAAATAGCCATCATTCAAAGTTTCATGCATTTTATTAATGTTTTCGCAACTAATTCTGGATTAGAAAATATCACTATTAAACATGAGAATCAAAAGAGATATACTTATGTGGTTCTACCCAAATTTTTTAACGTTTAATCTTTTTATAATTATTAAATGTTTGTGTCCATGTGTTGTTTTTTATGTATTTTTGCCCTTCATTTACAGCTGAAACAGAAAAGTAATAAAGCAACATGTTATCACAGCAATGAGCTCATTAGTATATTGAATCTAAAGTCCTCATGGGCTGTGATAGTTCGTGCTTTAAAAAATCATCTGATGAAAGATAGAAAGAAAGAAAGCAGAAGAGGGAGACAGAGTAAGTATTTAAATGCAAAAAAAAATAATAATAATTAAAATATAATAATGAATATAAATATAATTAATATATAAATAATATTTAAATAAGTATTTAAATGTAACAAAAATTATTTAAAAAATATAGTATATTTAAATATTTAGGTATATGTACATAAATAATTACATAAATTTAAATTGCTTACCATGCAAAAAGATGGTGTTTATCCTAAAAGTTAAAGCACAATGAAAGCCAAAACTATTTGGACAAACAATGTGCTAAACCATTGGGACATTTAACCCCATCTTTTATTTTTTTTTTACATTAATTTTACATGAATGCGTTAGTGTTCTTGTTAGGCGGTGCTTTCTTCTGCCGTGATGCAGAGTCATTCTTCGGCGGTGCTTCGTTTTCGTCTGCCGGTGATGCAGCGTTATTCTTCGGCGGTGCTTCGTTTTCTTTGCCGGTGATGCGGCGTCATTTTTCGCTGCGGCTCCCTCGTCTTCCTATAAAATTTTTTTTTAATTTAATCTAGAATGTTAACCAATTTTTATTCAAAACTTAGTAAGTATATATCTGTACCCACCTTGAAATGACATTTACAAACTCCATTATGTTCACGCCACCACTTGCATTTTAAATCAATGATATGGTCTCTAACTTCAGGTTTTGTACCGGTAATAAATCTAGAAACTCCTCCAATAAATATTGTGTATTTGGAAACTTTAACTTGATGCTATTTATAAAGTTCTTTCATTGACGTAAAACGGAAAAATTTCACTCTTTCTTTAACTGCGTCAGGAATAACATAATCATTGCATGTAATTAATCCGGAGGAAAGTGAATGTTAACTGGTTTTTCATTTATTTTTTCAATTTGAACGGGCATCGTGCCATCTAAATGAGTACGCATGTTGTCTAAATTCGAAAATCCGTTTCCCTCTGACATTTTGTCTTTCGCTTCACTTTTGTGACCCTTACGTCATCCATAATAATGTATCTTTTTCCAATTACATTTCCCCCCAAAAAAATTTAAACGAGATTTTTCAACATTAATGTCTATTACAGTACCTTTTAACAAGTCCCTAATTCCATTCGCGAAAGTACTTTTTCCTGATCCGTACGGTCCTTTAATTCCGATCCACCTTTTTTTATGTTCTCCATACAAAAATGAATTAAGAATATGTTCAAAAACGGTTTTAAACCATAATTTTGGAATAATATAAAAGCAATAAAATTCTGCTTCACCGAATATATTTATATTACTTTCATATAAAAGCCTTTGCCCAAGATCACAACAAATATTTTCCAAAAATTTCAAATTAGTTACACTTTTTAAATCATGTACATTTTTTGCATTAATCCAGTTAAATGCATTATTTGCAGTTTTTTTCGCATCCGGCATGTGTATGAAATAAAAGGTATTTTCTTTATGAACATTATGTTCATCTTCATGTTCTTTTGTAAAATTTAAGTACTTGCAGGGATAAGCAAGGTGTTCATAATTCGCCATAATCTCTGGAACAGTTTCAAAATTATTATCGTAACAATATTCTACTAACAATCTATGATTAAATTTGGAATCTTTCTCCAGTTTTTTTATTTTTTTCCAATTTTTTGCAGTTTTTACAGGTTTTTTATATGGAACACCACACTTTTCTTGCAATACATCTCTCTCTCTCTATTAGCTTATCAAATTTAATAGCATTTTTTAAAATAAAGCTTGTTATTAATCTACGTTTTAAATATTTTTTAAGATCGTATAATCTTCGTTCCGCATAAAAATATATACAACAAATAATTAAATGTTTTTTTTCAATTTCAGAAGAATAAAAACCAAAATATTGAAATTTTGATGAATCTTCAACTAAATAATATGCATTTAATTTATCTTTCAAATCGAATGAACAAATTAATAAAAAGAGCTTACCAGCTCGCCTGTTACTTTCGCTTCTGAAAATATCATTTAAAAAAGTAGGGGCAGCAAACTTTTTTCTGGAGATGAATTAAAAATTCATCATCAAATGGAGACTAGTTATATGCACTATCATCCCACACATCATCATCGAAAAAGTCATCTGAAAAACATCACTATCGAATGTGGTCCACTTATGTGGTTCTACCCAAATTTTTTAACGTTTAATCTTTTTATAATTATTAAATGTTTGTGTCCATGTGTTGTTTTTTATGTATTTTTGCCCTTCATTTACAGCTGAAACAGAAAAGTAATAAAGCAACATGTTATCACAGCAATGAGCTCATTAGTATATTGAATCTAAAGTCCTCATGGGCTGTGATAGTTCGTGCTTTAAAAAATCATCTGATGAAAGATAGAAAGAAAGAAAGCAGAAGAGGGAGACAGAGTAAGTATTTAAATGCAAAAAAAATAATAATAATTAAAATATAATAATGAATATAAATATAATTAATATATAAATAATATTTAAATAAGTATTTAAATGTAACAAAAATTATTTAAAAATATAGTATATTTAAATATTTAGGTATATGTACATAAATAATTACATAAATTTAAATTGCCTTACCATGCAAAAAGATGGTGTTTATCCTAAAAGTTAAAGCACAATGAAAGCCAAAATTATTTGGACAAACAATGTGCTAAACCATTGGGACATTTAACCCCATCTTTTATTTTTTTTTACATTAATTTTACATGAATGCGTTAGTGTTCTTGTTAGGCGGTGCTTTCTTCTGCCGGTGATGCAGAGTCATTCTTCGGCGGTGCTTCGTTTTCGTCTGCCGGTGATGCAGCGTTATTCTTCGGCGGTGCTTCGTTTTCCTTTGCCGGTGATGCGGCGTCATTTTTCGCTGCGGCTCCCTCGTCTTCCTATAAAATTTTTTTAATTTAATCTAGAATGTTAACCAATTTTTATTCAAAACTTAGTAAGTATATATCTGTACCCACCTTGAAATGACATTTACAAACTCCATTATGTTCACGCCACCACTTGCATTTTAAATCAATGATATGGTCTCTAACTTCAGGTTTTGTACCGGTAATAAATCTAGAACTCCTCCAATAAATATTGTGTATTTGGAAACTTTAACTTGATGCTATTTATAAAGTTCTTTCATTGACGTAAAATGGAAAAATTTCACTCTTTCTTTAACTGCGTCAGGAATAACATAATCATTGCATGTAATTAATCCCGGAGGAAAGTGAATGTTAACTGGTTTTTCATTTATTTTTTCAATTTGAACGGGCATCGTGCCATCTAAATGAGTACGCATGTTGTCTAAATTCGAAAATCCGTTTCCCTCTGACATTTTGTCTTTCGCTTCACTTTTGTGACCCCTTACGTCATCCATAATAATGTATCTTTTTCCAATTACATTTCCCCCCAAAAAAATTTAAACGAGATTTTTCAACATTAATGTCTATTACAGTACCTTTTAACAAGTCCCTAATTCCATTCGCGAAAGTACTTTTTCCTGATCCGTACGGTCCTTTAATTCCGATCCACCTTTTTTTATGTTCTCCATACAAAAATGAATTAAGAATATGTTCAAAAACGGTTTTAAACCATATTTTGGAATAATATAAAAGCAATAAAATTCTGCTTCACCGAATATATTTATATTACTTTCATATAAAAGCCTTTGCCAAGATCACAACAAATATTTTCCAAAAATTTCAAATTAGTTACACTTTTTAAATCATGTACATTTTTTGCATTAATCCAGTTAAATGCATTATTTGCAGTTTTTTTCGCATCCGGCATGTGTATGAAATAAAAGGTATTTTCTTTATGAACATTATGTTCATCTTCATGTTCTTTTGTAAAATTTAAGTACTTGCAGGGATAAGCAAGGTGTTCATAATTCGCCATAATCTCTGGAACAGTTTCAAATTATTATCGTAACAATATTCTACTAACAATCTATGATTAAATTTGGAATCTTTCTCCAGTTTTTTATTTTTTCCAATTTTTGCAGTTTTTACAGGTTTTTTATATGGAACACCACACTTTTCTTGCAATACATCTCTCTCTATTAGCTTATCAAATTTAATAGCATTTTTTAAAAATAAAGCTTGTTATTAATCTACGTTTTAAATAATTTTTAAGATCGTATAATCTTCGTTCCGCATAAAAATATATACAACAAATAATTAAATGTTTTTTTTTCAATTTCAGAAGAATAAAAACCAAAATATTGAAATTTTGATGAATCTTCAACTAAATAATATGCATTTAATTTATCTTTCAAATCGAATGAACAAATTAATAAAAAGAGCTTACCAGCTCGCCTGTTACTTTCGCTTCTGAAAATATCATTTAAAAAAGTAGGGCAGCAAACTTTTTTCTGGGAGATGAATTAAAAAATTCATCATCAAATGGAGACTAGTTATATGCACTATCATCCCACTCATCATCATCGAAAAAGTCATCTGAAAAACATCCACTATCGAATGGAGCACTGGTACTGGAAGTATCTGAATGCTGAGAGCACTCCTCTTTTCCAGTAAACACATCATAAGATTCTTTCAGGAGTTGAAGATTTTCCACGTAATCCTTACAACCATTATTTTTTATCGGGTGCCATTGAAGATATCGCTTTTTCACTAATTTTCTTATTCCTGATTCTGAATAATTATCTAAATTTACACATAATAATTTCATTAAATTTCTTTTAGCTGTAATTGTATCCATTCCGAAGTCACAAAAGTGAAACTACTCGACAAGTCAGAAAAGTGAAACGATTCGACAACAAAAATGAATGATGAATGCTGAAAAATAAGCATTTTTCCCTTTTTATGTACTAGTAAGACAGTAGAGACAGTACTAGAGACAGTAATTTTTAATAGAAAAAAAAACAAAGATACAGAGACTTTAAAATCGTGAAATTACCATATTTATTCGAATGTAAGACACACTCCCCCCCCCCCCCCCCCAATGCTTATGGTACTAAGAATCGGTTGCAACTTAGAATCGAAGACTGAAAAATTCATCGAAGAGAAAATTGAACAAGATACTGTCAGATAGAAAAATTACAGGTTCTCGTTTATTTTTAAAAGATTTTTATAAATAATAAATTAACTATTTACTTCTTATTAATTTACCTTTATATATTTTTTTTATTTCGTTAAGTGAATGAGTGAACATTAACTTCGTACTAATCAGCTACTCGAGGGATTTTCGCGACAGCCCTCGTAATTTTGAACTATGGTCAAGTGACGAGGGCGACACCTGGGCTCCCGCCTCCAAACTGCCACACCACACCAATGGGAGGACGTCTGAGCTCTCGACAGATGTAACTCCCCGACATGGCGGGTCTTGAGCGGTACTAGGCTAGAACTCATGACACGCCAGCCACGAGTCCGTTATATGACCATTAGGTTCCCCGGCCACTTTTAATTTCGTAAATATATCATGTATCTCAATAACATATTTTACACTATTTTTAATTTTTTCGAAAAAATATGCTGAGAATTTGGGGTGCGGCTTAGAATCTGAGCATAATTAATTGAAAAGATAACATTTTGCTAGTTAAATTAGGAAACAAGATTTGGTTAATAATTTTTCCAATGATTTAATGGTAAAATTTAACATCAAATATAAAACCTATTCGATGGAAAATTTTTTTTGTAAGTTAAAAAGAAAATAATAATAACTGCATTAGAATAATAAGATTAAAATTTTAAATTGTGAACTTCAAGGAGTAGTGATTTGTGTTCTTTAGTTAATTCACAACTTTTGGTCAAGTATATAATTATACTTTCAATTCTTCATTCAGTCGCTTCGCAGAATTTAAATATTTTTATAGACCTTTCTTTAACAGCAGGCAAAAAAAAAAGAAACCAAAAAAAAAAAAAAAAATTAAGCAGCATAATTATAAATTACTTATATAAATAATTTTTTTCAAAGCGCACATGCAAAAAATATTTAAAACATTCCTAAATGGGAAAGTTCATCAAATTTGAGATGTTGAATCTCTTTACATCATAAATCTTTTTTACTGTTCATATTTGTCACAATTTCCACTATATTTCAGAAAGATATCGCCAAAATAAGTACTTGTAGCCAAGAATAAATTCGTTTCACAAAACATGGCGGCGCCATCTGTTTGAGATAGTTCTAACTACGCAAAAAATAATTCAGAATTAACTTAAAATTTTTAAAAAGTTAATAATAATTCTGGCTACACCAGTCAAAAGAGGGAAGCATGCTTTCTTGTATACTATTTAATTCCTACTCGAAAAAATCAATTTTCTTCTGCTAAAATGCTTCGCGTTTTCACTTCCTATACTTTAACATAGAAAACTCAAATTTCATTTTGCAATAATGCTAAAAACTACGTATTTTTTTGAAAAATC